>VZTM01029765.1:44204-98947 GCA_013400555.1 Jacana jacana | reverse complement strand
AAGTGGAAGGCTGCCGTGTGGAGTCCCACAAGACAAGTTGCAGAAGCCACCGAAGGGCAAGGTGAATGGAGCCAGTTTGCAGAGGGGAGAGCAATTCAGCTGTAGACATTGCCAAGCGGGAAAAGGTATGGAGGACGATGGCTGAAATATAAGTATGGGGAGGCCTGGCAGATCGATTATATCACACTCACACAGACTCACCAAGGCAAGCGCTATGTGCTCACGATGGTGGAAGCAACCACTGGATGGCTGGAAACATACCCTGTGCCTCATGCCACTGCCAGGAACACCATCCTGGGCCTTGAAAAGCAAGTCCTGTGGCGACATGGCACCCAAGAGAGAATTGAGTCAGACAATGGAACTCATTTCTGAAACAGCCTCATTGACACTTGGGCCAAAGAGCATAGTATTGAATGGGTCTGTCACATTCCCATCAGTAGCAGGCGTCCAGCAACTTCATCGAGATTCATGTAAGCTGTACCAGATACATCAGCTGCAAGCTCCACAAGTACAGCATGCGACAGTCCAACACCACACACCATCTTTCCTGCCCTGAGAGACTCTCCTGATAAATGAAGCCCAAAGTCGTGGATTAAATGAACTCAACAGACATTTTAGAGTGATGACCCATCGACTAAGAACATTATATCTGCATGGATCTGTATGTGCTTATATATCCACGGCAAAGTGGATACAGTTCCCAGATTTTGGGAACTGTAAGATCTGGGCACGGCATAAATGGTATAGAATAAGGGGTGGATAATGTCCTGGTTCCGGGAGGGACAGGGTTAATTCTCCTAGCAGGGCACAGGTATCCCATCCCAGGTGAGCCTTGCCCAGGGGGCCNGGGGGCAGTGGGGAGCTGGCCGGGCAGGGGAGGGGGACAGGGGACAGGAAGTCGGAGGTGGCGGCACAAGGCCAGGGACGGTCCTGGGTGCAGTCGGTGCGCGGTTGGTACCGCAATCGTGTTTTTTATACTTCTTTATCAGTGTTACTGTTACTGTTTTGTTGTTCTGTGAAACTGCCTTTTCCCTAACCCACGAGGGAAAGATTACTATGTAAAACTAAAACGATGAGTAATGGAAACTAAACTTAAGCTTTTTGGGTTCCCATGCTTCATAAAATACGTATGTGGGGATAACAGTTTGCAAGAATGAAGAAATGCTTTCTATCACCAACTCTTATATTGGAGGATTTTCAATATCAATGATTAATACGCATCTTGAAGTGAACAGGCTCAGGTCCAGTTCCCCCAGAAGCCTGCCAAGACTGCTGGACGTCTCCAGCCTCCCGGCTGTCCCGCTGGCACTGCAGAAGCTGATGCCATTTTGCATCCTGACACCATCAGCAGTGGGTGTTTTTTATCATTTAGAGATGGATCTTACAGATTGGACCTCTCACTGGTTGACTTTGCAGTAAGTACATCCAATGCTAGTACATGTTTTCTTCCCCTGGGTTTTCTTCAGCTGATGCTAAACAGAGCTCTGACTCATTAAAACAAGAAATCCCTTGGCTTATGGCCATGTAGTCTTCCTGACAGGAATTTTTGGCTTCCTTATATTCACTTGAGAGGTGGTATCTGTGCATTGAGACATGGAAAGGATCACAAGATTGGGATAGACACCCTGGTGTTGGTGGGGACAGTGCCTGCACTCAGTTTCTATTAGGGTATTTTTAATGAAAAAAAAATTGCTTTGGACGTTTCCAGAGTAGAAACCAGAACTATCTCTTTACTGAAAACAGGACTTCAACACCTCACCAACTCAGATAAGTGACATGAAAAAAAAATTAGTGGGTATTTTGAAACGGATCTTTGAAACTGGCAAACGGATCACTTCAACGATGAAAGGAATAGGATAATCTTGACTCTGTAGAAAAAACAGAACACCCTCCTTATACCTAGCAGAAGAAGAAATGCAACACGGGTAAAACAGCACTGGCACCTTACTGTTGGTGTATGCAGTAAATAGAGGGCAAAAAAGACAGAGAAGATGGGAACTGGTCATGACTCTTACTGGCTGGGCTGATGAACCTATGGGAAAGTATAAAACAGGAGGTTGATCATCTCATGACATAATTTATATGTATCCATATTGATCATACCAGTCAAAGTCACACAGATACCTTATGTGACCCATTAGTAGATTTGCTGAGAGATGGTGAAGGCTGGCAACCCTTATGTCACAGAATTAAGATAAGCCTGGGTTGTGCTGTAAATCTTCTTGCCTGGGTGCAACTGGGCAATTCCTTCAGAAAAAAAATCCCTTTAGCTGATAGCAATGGCATCTCCACTTGGAGCTTAAATCCAGTTTTGTATGCAAAGTCTCAGTGCTCCCAGCAAAACAAATTACCTAGGCACAGACACCAGGATCTTCTTCCACCCTGAGCTAGAAGTTGGAGTTAACACAGATCCACCAACAAGATTCATCCTTTCATCCTTGTACTTTTGATTCTCTCCTGTCACCAAAATGACACATCTTTTCCTTAATTAATAGACCAGGTGAAATGTGAGATGACATATGTGGACCTAGATATGTGACCACATGTCAATGCAGCAAGCTTCACGCCGGCCAGTAGAGCTGGTGTTAACATTGATGACACATTTCCAGCTGTTGCTGTTTTTATTCCTCTATCAGACAGTGACTTTTAATAAAGAGCTGAGCCTTTTTTCTCCCTTGCAGAATCTGTGAACTCCTCATATGGTCAAGAAACTAAGATTTGTCACTACGTTTAGTTTTTGTGTGTTATAACTTTGTCCAGATGCTGATACTCTATATGCCCATGGAAATTAGGCTCTCTCTTTTCTCCAGTCTCTCTGAGAACCTCAGCACTCTGACTCACAATGAAGCAAAGAAAAGAATTGAAAGAATACAAAGCAGCTGCATACAGCTCATGGTATTTTCACAGAAGCATAGAAAGGTTTGGGTTGGAAAGGACCTTAAAGATCATCTAGGTCCAACCCCTCATCCTATTGCTAAACTGCCTGATAAAGAGTGTCTCTCCATCTCTCCTGTAGGCCTCTTTAAGTACTGGAAGGCTGCTTTAAGGTCTCTCCCTAGAGCCTTCTCTTCTCCACGCTGAGCAACCCCAACTCTCTCAGCAGCCCTTTGTTGTTTGATAAGATGACAAAAGTTGGTAAGACATAAAAGCCTTTTGTATCCTACTTACAGAATATCTTTTCCTATTGGCTGCAAAATACCTGGACCAGGTCACAGAATTGTGGAATGATTTAGTTTGGAAGGGACCTTACAGACCATTGAGATCCAACCTCCCTGCCATGAGAGTGGACACCTCCCACTAGACCAGGTTGCTTAAAGTCCCATCCAGTCTGGTCTTGAACATTTAGTGGGAATTTTATTTGTCCTGGATCTAGCAAAAGGGAAATAGAGCTTTGATACAGATAATGATAGTGGTCTAATAATTATGCCGAACAGTTATTTTTCCTTGAAGCACATAGAGACTTCTCTGCTCCTTCTTCCCCTTTCTGGAAGCAGTAGTCTCTGGTTTTGGTCCAAGCAACACTTGTCTCATGTGGGAGGAGCCCTGAAAGCCAAACAAGTACAGGTAGAAATAAAGGGCAAAGATAAAGGCTTCTTTGGAAAAAAAAAGAAATCTTTCTCTACATGTTGGTTCTCAATATTTTGCAAGAGCTAAAACCACAAGAGGTGGGTTGGTTTCAGCAAGGGTGTGTCCAGAAGTAGCCCTAACACATACATCTCTGAGAGTCTAGATATTCCCATTGGCCCATCTCTGTTACCGTCAGGAGGCAGTGAGCCTACTCTACACACACAAAAAGGTTCTCCCTAGAAGGCAGCTTGTGCTCTCTTGGCAAAACTCTGGCATCCATCCTGCTCCTGCAAGCTAGGGCTAACTACAAAACTGATATCACACCTACAGTGGGGAAGCATTCCAGATGCAAATCATCATCCCTGAGTTTGCACATACAGCTGAACTCCAAGGGGATTGTCTGATGTACTGTGATCACCCAACCCCAAGTATCCACTGGATGAGGGACAGAAGAGTCTATCTGGTCTTCTTCTGAGTTCAGGGGCAATTGCTCATGGTGATCTAGAGTCAAACTTACATCCATGCTTGGAGGAAGCTTTAGGAAGGTAGAAAGGATAAATTTTCATGCACTGAAGTGGTAGCACACAAGGAAAAGAGGAGGAGTAATCCTTATGGGGGAAAGATGGTTGGAGGAAGGCAAGGAGATGTTCACATTTTCCCTCACCAAAAAAGTTGTCTTGTGTCTCAATCAAGTTGAATGTCTTCTTCCCACTACCCCTCCACCTAACCTTTCTACAAACTGGATGTTTGGCAGCATAAACAAGCAGTAAATGTAATTACAGTAAATGTAATTAATGACTGATATTCAGAGAAATAATCCCAGCTGGTTTGCTTCTGCCAGGGAAAGCAAGCAGAGGTTGCTGTGTTTGGGATGTGAATTTTGCAGTGGTTGAGGTCTTTAGCTTAGTCTTTTTCAGAGTACCATGTGGAATGCTGGTACTGTGACTTAAGAACGCATGATGGCACTGGCAATATTTCCTCCCTCCCCAGAGTACTTAGTGTCAGAAGCCCATCTGTGCTCACTTTGACTCAAGACCATCTCCAGTCCTTCCTCCTGTATCTCAGCATCTCTTACTCAGAAACCTGGACACACTAGTGCAAAGGCCCTGGGAACAACAAGAGCATGTGGAAATGTCTCACAGACAAGTGACTTGGACTTGGGAAGTGAAAAAGCAAGTTACAACAGCAGTCCTCAAACCCACAGTCTGTTCCTCTCTTTGATACTCAAGCTTTCTTGCACAGAGTAAATACTGAGCAAGGAACTCTCTGGGGCTAAATCTGTAGTCAAATGAGAGGAACTAGCCTGTCTGAACTGATAACATAGCATGCCATGCTTCCAAAGAAAGAGAAGTCAATGGACAACTGCCTTAAGCATAGGTCAGCATCTTCTCTGTTTGTCAAAAGAGGGGAAAAAAGTTTTGAGACCTTGAAGTAAAACATAAACCAGACACCGGGGTCAAAACAATGTGCCTGAAAAATCATACCAGTCTCACTGCCTTGGATGTTCTCGTGGTTTTGACCAATCAGACAGATGATGACCCTTCCTCCCCCACCCCAAGAAAAAGAGAGGAGAGGGAGGGATTAAAGAGATTTAGGAATTTAGAAAAAAAAACCACTAAACTACTTTAATGCAAATATAAATAATAATAATATAATAAATAATATTTTTTAAAAAAAAGTATAAAAGAAAGGGGAAAAAAAGTATACAGTCTATACAAAACCGTATCAAGCTCCCGGGGTGATGATCACGTCACCAGCAGCATCAGGAAAAGTACCAGACTGGACTGGGTGACTGACAGGAGCTGGATTCCAGCTCTGGAGTCAGGAGTGCTGGGATCAGGATCAGAGGCAGAAGAACAGGCAGTGTCCTCCTCAGACGTCGGCCACTGAAGAAAGAGAGTTGACCCTTTGATCCCTCAGCTTTTACACTGAGCATGATGCGGATGGGATGGAATACCCCAGTTGGTCAGTTTGGGGTCACCTGTCCTGCCCCCTCCTCCCTACACCTGTGACCCCTCAAGGCTTTTTCTGCTTCCCACCCTCCAACGGGGCAAATAACAAAATTCCCTGCCCTTGGCTCTTCCAGCAATGAGTATAAGCCAGGGCCTCTCTGCACCATCCCTTGGGGTGATCAGGTCTGATCCCTGTGAGAGTGAGCAGTTTCTGAACAAGATGCTGTTAGTTTCAGACTTCAGTCAGTTAGAAGAGGCCCAGCTGAAAAAGTAAAATTACTGAACAGAAAATTGATTTGTTTTACCTCAAACCAGGACAGATGTCAATCTGTGGCTCCAAAGTTCATTGAGGCCCTAGGCTCATATCCAACTGTTGCTTGTGTGTTTGGGGTGTTTTGGTTTTATCTTTTAACCTATTGGGCAGGAAAGAGGCAGTATCAGGAGTCCAGCCAAAAACGTGTGTATCACTCCTTCAAATCAGCTTAGAACTAAAGAAGGAAAGTGGATGAACACCAGTTCTTCATTCAGGGAGCCCCAATGGGGCTGATCAGAGGTAAGTGAAGCACCTTTAGGGGTACACTCAAGCAAGATAGGCTTAAAAGAGAAAGAGGGAAAACCAGACAAGTCTAGCTGTGATCATCAACTGCAACTCATAAAACATGGCAGCTAACACTGTGTCCATTAGGCAGAGGGAAGGGAGCAATCAAAAGGGGTTTCTGAGCACCACAAATCAGGAGATGAGCAAGACTTAGCCAGTTTCAACACATGGTGTCTTTCTCCACAACACAAATGGCTGAAGCAGCACCTAAACAGGCAGAAACCACAATTATATGGACAAGCTTGAAATCTTACTTGTGATAAACAGTGTATTTGAGAGGTAACACAGAGTTTCTGTGCAGCTAACCACATTTAGTTAGCGTGGCTGGCAAAGGCCAAAGCTCAAGCACACACAAATGAGGTGGCATCATGAGAGCCCATCACAGCTGCTGCACAGGCCATTGCTGAAACTGTTCAAAGTGTTTTTGCATTACTATAACCAGAAGCCTACCCTGCCCATGGGGTAAAAAATATTTTGCCTCCCAAGCTGCAGGCAGCACCTGAGGAGCACAGGCTTCAATTCAAAAAACAAGCAATGATTAAATGCAAGTACATCTCATGGGTGTCTTTCTGCTGGTAGGCCTGAAACTAGGAAAGTGGTGGAATAATGAAATGTGTATGTTTGCATTAGGAGAGTCCTGTAGTGATTCTGCGGAGCAGATATGGAGGTGGCAAAAAGATTGACACTGTCCCACATGACATCCTGGTCTCTAAATTGGAAAGTCATGGATGGACCAGTTGTGGATCAGGAACTGGCTGGATGGCCACACTCAAAGCATTATGGTCAATGGCTCAATTTCCAAGTAGAAATCAGTGATGAGTGGTGTTCCCCAGGGATCAGTACTGAGACCAGTGCTGTTCAACATCTTTGTCGGTCGCATGGACAGTGTCAATCCCACTGCTAAGTGGCATCATCAGCAAATTTGCTGTGTGGTATGGTCAGCACACTGGAGGGAAGGGATGCCATCCAGAGGGAACTGGGCAAGCTTGAGAGGTTTCATGCAAACCTCATGAAATGCAACCAGGCCAAGTGCAAGGTCCTGCACCTGGGTCATGACAATCCCAAAACAAATACAGGCTGGGAGGAGAATGACTGGAGAGGAGCCCTGAGGAGAAGGACTTGGGGGGTATTGGTGGACGAGAAGTTCAACATGAGCTGGCAATGTGTACTGGCAGCCCAGAAAGCCAACCGCATGCTGGGCCGCATCGAAAGAAGTGTGGTCAGCAGGGTGAGGGAGGTGATTCCCAACCATCCCCATGCTGCTCTTGTGAGACTCCACCTGGAGTACTGTGTCCGTCTTTGCAGTGAGAGAATCACAGAATAGTAGGGGTTGGAAGGGACCTCTGGAGATCATCTAGTCCAACCCCCAGGACTGCCAAAGCAGGGTCCTCTAGAGCAGATTGGACAGGAACGTAGGCAGGCAGGTTTGGAATATCTCCACAGAAGGAGACTCCACATCCTCTCTGGGCAGCCTCTTTCAGGGCTCACTGTCCACTCATCTAACCCACACTTCCTAATCCTAGATAGGAGGATGTCATGGGAGACAGTGTCAAAAGCTTTGCCAAAGTCAAGGTAGACAACATCCACTGCTCTCCCCTCACCCACCCAGCCAGTCATTCTATCATAGAAGGCTATCAGATTGGTCTAGCGTGATTTCCTCTTGGTGAATCCATGCTGACCACTCCCAATGACCTTCTTTTCTTCTACATACTTAGAGATGACATCCAGGATGAGCTGTTCCATCACCTTTCTGGGGATGGAGGTGTGGCTGACTGGCCTGTCATTTCCCGGACTCTCCTCTTTCCCTTTCTGAAGACTGGCATGACTTTCCTCCAGTCTTCAGGCACCTCTCCTGTTCTCCATGACATATCAAAGATGATGGAGGGCAGCTTCACAATGACATCTCCCGTCTCCCTCAGCACTCGCAGGTGCATCTAATCAGGGCCCATGGATTTGTGGGTGTCCTGTTTTCTTAAGCAACCTCTAACTGGGTCCTCCACAATTGAGGGAGAGTCTTCCTTACTCCTTGCTCTCTCTCTCCTGCCTCCAGTGTCTGGGGTGACTGAGGGCCGGCCTTAGGAGTCAAGACTGAAGCAAAGAAGGCATTCATTCCACCTGAGTTTATCTAGAAGCTCTGTGTTCATCCATGCAGGTTTCCTGCCTCTTTTGCCTGATTTCTTGCTCCTGGGGATGCACCGATCTTGAGCTTGGAGGAAACAGTGCTTAAATATTAACCAGGTCTCATGTACCTCTCTTCTTTCTAGAGCCTTAGCAGTTTGCTTATGGGTGTATTACAACCAAAATAGGTACAAAATGTACTGTGAAAGCTTGGTATGGAACTTCAAGGTCCCAAATCTTTCACAGAAAGCTACTCCAAGGAATTTCTCTTGGTTTCCCTGCCAAGTTTTAACTTTCCACACTTGACGTGGGGCATAGATGGCTTTTAAACAGGGGGAATGTTCCTCTGTGTTATGCTTTGGAACAACCTGATCTTAAAAAAAAAAACCTACAAAAGCTGTGGGAGCCATAGAAAACTATGGAAAGGGGAAAAAAATTCATTGCCTGCCCCATTCCTGGTTTTGCTGGTGGACTCACAACCTCACTTCTGATTGTAAAGATCACTTCTACCATTGAACTTTGATCAGGCTCACAACCTAACTTGTGGGAGCTGCCATCCTGGAGTGGCATGAAAAGCATGGATGAAGAAGCAGTAAGGAAATAATCCCTGAAAACCCCCTTGGGACCAGGGGCCACACTGGTCTGATGCCCTGTGCCAGCTGCATCTCCAGAGTCTTGGTAGTCATCTCCAGTTGTTGCACTGCTGAACTGCTAGCAGCCCCTCTTTTGGGAGCTGTGAAGTGCCCAAGACAAATGAGAAGCATCCCAAGCATTACTTTTTCTGAAAAAGTGTTACCTCCTGAAAGCACTAGGGGTAGGATTGCTATGATGGCTCTCAGGGTTTGGGAACTAGAGTGCATGGATTCCCACTAAAACCTCTGCTGCTAGCATGGGAATCCCCACCAAAAATGACTTGTAAGGACTTCTTGAATCTGGGCAAGGCATGCCATGTAATTCCCTAGGAAGCAGCCAGTTGCTACAGCCCATTTTCCAAAAGTAAAATAGTCTTGTGTTTCCTTTGGTGGATAAAAAAATGTGTTAATCCTTTCCATTTTTGGTTCAGAGAGAGCAAGTTACTTTTCCTAGCAGCAACATATATTGAAGGGTTACAAGCGGTGCATGAGGAATAAATCCTTCTTGGCTCATGTTCAGCTGCTTCTCTTGAGTACACTGTGTCTGATTATGGCTGCTGACAGCCTTGTACATAGCACAGCAGTCACCACTCCACTATAGCAAAGTTGCATGTCACCTGGCAGAATCATGGGTGAAAAATACTGAGATTCTAAGTTTCTCCCCTTGAAATCCTTAAGAAACAGCAGGAGGGACAGTTCAGATGTGCAGCCTCCTGCTCATGGATGAGTGTTTTGGTGCATGTGTCGTGTCTGCTGCCATATATGTATGGCTGGTAGGTTGGTAGTTTGCTGATGGGGGTGCCCAGAGGAATCTCCAAGCCCTCGTTACAAGCTTTCATGGTGCTCTGGACCTGTCTGTGCACCACTCTGTTTTCATCTGTTCAGTTTGCAATGCCTGATGCTGCTCCCTTCGCTTTCAGCCACACTGGGGAACATTATGCAGACTTCTCTTTTTTCTACTGTAAAATTTCGCTGTAAGATATTTCCGGGCCCTTCCTGGTTCCCTGTGCTTTTTCCCCCTACCACCCAGTGCAGAACAAGGGGGAGTGGCTGACCTGCTGAAGATCAGAGCATCAGTCCAGAGGGACCTCGAGAGACTTGGAGATTCGGCCAACAGAAACTTCCTGAAACTAAGCAGCGAAATGTACAAAGTTCTGCACTGGGGTCAGGAAAACCTCATTGCATAGATCCGGACTGGAAACCAACTGGCTGAGCAGCTCTAAGGAGTTGCAGCAGATGCTGCGTTGAGTATGACCCAAGGTGTGCTCTCACCACAAAGAAGCTACCTTAGGCACAGCAGGGCAAGAGATCAACGGATGTTGTCATCTCCTCTATTCAGTGCTAGGGAGGTAACATCAGGATACTGTGCCCGGGCTTGGCATCATCCACAGATGTGGTGTTTGGAGTAGATCTGTGGAGCTCTCTGCCAGAAGGTGCTGAAGGTTCCCATAGGCTCAAAAGGAGAGAGGATGCAACCACAGAAGACAAATCTGCTTGGCATAGATTCATGGAAGAAAAGTCTGCGTGGAAAAACCATTAATTATATTGATACCATCTCTAATTGGTGAAGGACCTGAGCTCAAAATTGCTGGAGCCTGGTAGAGCTTTCTGTGGGTGTATAGCTACATCCTTGCACTATTCTTCAGTAATTACTATCTGTTAGTGACTGGTGCTGAAGGCATGGTAAGGATATGGGTTTGAGCTGCAGCAATTGTTTTCTTCTTTTGCATCTTCCTGGATAGTCCTTCTTCAGTGAAAAAGTTGGCAAACAGATAGAAATATGCCCAGGTTTGGAGAAAACTCAGAGGAACTGTTGGAGGTGGAGATTGGGACAGTGTGCAGGAAAAGTAAGAGGATTTTTGCCCTATGCCCAGATCTCACACTTGGCAAGGCTGGGAGAAGAGCTGCTTTGAAGATCTCCTTCAAGACTTCTCCGCTTGGATCTCCTTGAAAGTCAAACTCTGATTTGGTGGACGTGAATGTGATTTTTTCCTTCTGGTCTGAGGAAGGTCTGAGACAAGGCTCAGTAGAAACCAGCATGGCTCATGTATCTGTAGGCATCCTTGAGTTGATTTCATTGCCCACTCTGGGTTGATTAAACCTACAGCCTTTTGTGCTTTTCCCACAAAGATGCTTGAGTGCAAAATACGCAAGGAAGCTTCCTTTGGGGAAGCTCCTTCTCTTTGAATGCCAGANTTGTGTTTGTTTTCTGCAATGCCATCAGCTATCACTGGCAAACCCATAAATGTGCCAGGGACAACATTACTCTTTTGCAAAACAGACCCAGAGCTCTTTTGCAAAATTTGCTTCCTAACCTGAGTGAAAGACCTGCTATCAATGCCCCTTAAATTAGCATGCTCAGAGGAAAGGCTTTGGGACACAACCCAGTTTAGCTGAAATCAGCAAGAGACATGCATTTTAATTTCATCAGGAAGTCTCTGTCATTGCAGCCTCGCTGCACAGATCTTTCAGCCATCTGAATTTGCTTCAGAGACGTGGGCACTGACTCTGCAAGCTGACCTTATGACCAGAGGTGAAACGACCAAAGAGCAGGAGGGGCTTGTCTGCAGGTCTCCAAAAAACACATTGGATGCTTTCCTATCCATTGACCTATTTTTTCACTTTGGTAGGGAGTGATGGGTCTCAAAGATAAACACAGCTTATTTATTTAGAGAATCCTTGTTTAAAAGAAAGAAAAGTAACAGGAGGGAAAAGCAAACCACGAGTCTGTGTTATCAAATATTTGGAAGTTTATGGCCTGAAAGTAAGGGATGGAGCCACAAGTTTCCATTATCAGACACAGCTTGACAAACGAAGGTAAATGCTGTGCCAAATGCCCCTTGGGTGCTACCATGTATTTTATTCATAGAGATTTTTTTTTTCAACTTTCAATTAATTTCTAGATTCTCTGATCCAAAATTCCCTGTCATCAGAGTGCTCATCCTTGGGCCCTGGCTTATACTCATTGCTGGAACAATCAAGGGCAGGGAATTTTGTTATTTGCCCTGTTGGAGGGGCACTATTCTGTGATTTTGTGATTTCTCAGCCCACGCTGGACCAAATTAACCATGTGTTGAGAGACCTAAGGCTTGTAAATATGGACACCATTTGGGTAGAGATACTCTTGTCAAATCTCTCTGGAAAACATTGTGGCCATACAGGAGTATCTGCACCAAGCAAACTTGCACTGATATTTTACATCTCGTGTCCATGGTCATACCAACAGGCACAGAGGCAACTTGCGATTTCCATAAACAGAAAATACTCAAAAAAGAAGCTGTAACCAATAGTCCTCAGAGCTCCCAATGGCTTAAATGTGCTTTCAACTACAAAGAAAAGAGGGTCTGGGTTTTTTTTCTGCTTTGGGGTTGGGTTTGGGGAATTTTTGCCATTTTTATGCTTGCCTGTAGACCTTGCATAAACAAAAATAGAACTGTAAATTCATCAGCTGCTTTGTTCTGGACAAGTAATTCACTCTCTTCACAGCTCAACCTCATCCTGCAGTGCAACTCACATGCTTTGGTTCGTTATGCCAGCATAGTCTAATTCCAGAGATCACAAAAATAATATTCCAAGTTTAATCCCAAAGAAAGGATTACTAGGGATCAAATCCATTATTTCACAATAAATCCCTTTTGTCTTTTTTTTTTTTTTACTCATCAGCAATCAAAGCAAGTAGATTTCATCTCTAAAACGCTGTTGCTATACAGAAGAGATCCTTGCTCAAGGCACAGGGCTCAACATTTTCTTTCATTTTTTTCACAGTATCAAAGGAGATTTATTTTCCCCCCTTGCCAAAAATAAACTCTGGTCTAGATTCTCAGCTGCAGCTGGGAGCACTGGGAGAGAAAGTAGCTGCAGTTCATTTTTTGCAGCTTCCTAATCCTGTAGGACAGTTTCTAGTGTTCTCAGTTGTCCGCAGCCCACCACCACTGTTTCTTCGTTTGAGAGTTTGAAGCAAAGAGCCAAGCACCAGCTTCAGTGAGGGGAGATTCAGAGATTACCAAATGGTTTATTTTTCCCCTCTCAATACAAAGCCAGGCTCAGTTCACCAATTCCAGCTTTTTTTCTTCATTGATATTCTGCATTTTGATATATGAAGCTAGACAGATGATATGAGGGCCTTTAGCATCTCACCGTTGAGGGATGGGACATTGCATCTCTAATCTCTTGCATGCTTGCTTTCTGTACAACACGGACAGAGTCAGCAACCACAGAGTTGTCTAGACTTGCTGGAGTGAACAATGATGTTAATGTGGACAGGGGTATCCACCTGATCTCCCCACTATAACATGTCTTATGGAAGACACAAAGGGAACCAAAACTGGTGGCAGCCTTGGTTGTGTGCTATGTATAAATAGTATGATATGGACTGGGCAAAGCAGACTGCATCATCATTAGGGTGAAGTCAGACTTTTTATGGTTCCTCTGTTAACTGGACCATATTTTTAGTCCTAATCTCAATCTGTTTGAATCGGATCTGCTAAAGTGAACAGAATGATACTGGTCAGATTAATTATTACAAAAAATACAATTATGATAGTGCCATATGAAGCACTATAAAAAGAACACAGATGTACATATGGCTGATAAAAACAACAGCCATTAAGGGCACAAATGTCTGTGTCATTGTGATGTTCTTTAGTCCTTCAATGCTTGAGCTATGTTGAGAGGAAGAAAAGTGCCCATGCTTTTTTAAAAAACTACACTAGCCAAAACCCCAAGACTCACCTCCTCATGGAGGTTAAATGGAGCATTGAGAGTTTCTTTTAGAAGGTGGAGTTGATCTTGCTTGTGTCATGAAAATTTCCACCAAAAAAAATAATGGAGATTTGACTAACATTTCTTAAAACAAAAGAGCTACTTTGTTTCCCTACAGATGCTCGTGACTACACAGCTCTAAATCCTTATGTCAAAGCAGTTCTTTAATCACAAGGAACAGAGCACCTAGCGTGGGCTAAGTCAAATGCACAGATTAAGTCAAATACGCATCATCATGTGCAGGGCTGGCACTTGAACATCTGAGCACACAACCTAAGAGGAATGCTGCATGCTGCAACCCTTTTCCCAGGAACAGGGTCACATTTTTTCTCATCTGAGAAGCAGTATTGAAGCAAAGCCTGCTGAGTAACTCTTAAGTTTTGAAAAAGCAAAAAAAAACTGGAAAACATCCCAGTCCATGCTTTGGTGTCACAGGAGCCAGACCTCTCAAAAAAACCCAAACCAAACCAAACCAAAGAAAAACAGGAAAAGAAGGAAGGCCTTTCTGTGCCCTGGTAAAGAGGAGATCTGGCCAAGCTTGTGCCACCAGCTTCCTGGCTCCCCTTGTACTTTCATTGCCTAGAACAGTGATCATCAAAGTGGGATCTTCCAAAGAAGATCCAGTGGGTCCCAGGAAGAAATATTAGAATTTGAGTAGCACAAGTATGTAATTTATAAATAACTATATACATATATTTTGGCAGAGCGTGTTCAAAAATTTTTTGCGCAGAGGTGCAAGATCAAACGAATTTGGAAAGCACTGACACAGCAGTCAATCCCCACTCCTGGAAGGAGTTTAAGCCCAAATGTTCAGGAAAAGCAGATGTTACAGCAGTGCCTACCACCACCCCTGCAAAGCTGAGGGAAGGGTGAGATGGTCCATCATCCCTGCATGGGAGAGGAAGCGTGACTGGCACATCACAAGAGTGAAAACAGCTATGCAAAGCACTGTCCTGGTTACAGAAGAAAGCAGACAGGGACACTACAACAAAATAAAGTCCCAAACATAGGATAAAATGCATTTTCTTCACCCTTCATTCTCCACAGAGATGGTTTTGGTGGTAGTCATAGCAGGAGGAGGTAAGCTGCTTCTAGGAAGAAATACTGTGTCCCAGCATTTCCTTTCAACCTGTTGTGAAATAGGAAGGAAGCAACCAGGACTAGAACATGAAGCAAAAGCCTCTGAGAAGTTGCCATCACCTCAACACAATAATAAAAAAAAATTGTTTGTGTTTTTTTTTAAAAAAAAAGTCCTCAGTGGGTTGATCAGCATTCAAAAATACATCCAAAAGATGCTCCTCCATGTCAAACTGAACTGGCTTCCAGATGACCCATCTTTTTAGCCCTTCCTCTATTTTAAGCAGAGCCTGAGGCACAGCAGGATCATATCATTGCTTTATTTTAGAGCAGAGAAAATAAAAGTTCTCCTAGCAAAAAAATCATTTTTCTAAAAATACACACACCCCCAAATTTCTCAGATTTCCTTTTATTCTTCATATTCTTCTTCACACAAACACACAGTTTTTAAAGAGCACAGCTCAGCAGAGATTTAAAGGAGCCTCTTAATAGTTGATATCCCCTGTAATGCACTCCCTAATTCACAGAATAATTTTTTTTTCAAGTCTAAATCATTCATTCCATGCTGGACAACTTGCAACAGAAGATAGCCTATACATCCAGTGCTATTTAACATTGTTATCAACAATATAGATAGAGGGATTGAGTCCACAATCAGCAAATTTGCTGATGACAAGCTGTGTGGTGTTGTCACTATAGCAGAGGGACAGGATGCCATCCAGAGGGACCTGAACAGGCTGGAGAGGTGGGCCTAGGTGAACCTCACGAGGTTCAACAAGAGTAAGTGCAGGGTTCTGCACCTGGGCCGGAACAATCCTCACTCTCAATACAGACCAGGGGATGAGGTGTTAGAAAACAGCCCTGAGGAAAGGGACTTGGGGGTGCTGATGGAGGAGAAGCTGACCATGAGCAGGCAGTGGGCACTTGCAGCCCAGAAGGCCAGTCCCATCCTGGGCTGCATCAAAAGNGGAGATATTCAATGGGAGGCTCTAGGAGGCCCTGGGCAGCCTGGTCTAGTTGGGGGTGTCCCTGCTGACTGCAGGGAGGTGGGACTAGATGACCCTCGAGGTCCCTTCCAGCCTGGACCATGCTATGATTCTATGATTCTATGATTCTAAATCTGTTTCTTAAACAGTTTTCAAGGTTTTCAAAAAGAAACCTGTTAAAATGGTTTCACACTCTCTTTGTGTAAAAAAAAATACTAATTTGTTAGGGTCTGCTGTGGAACCAATTGACTTCAGGAGACAAACCTTAAATCTTGATAATTATGTACTGCTTAAAGGTGATAATAGAGCAGGTCTTAATAGCAAGGGAAAACCACGGGCTTCTCCAGGCGTTTCAGGGCTGTGAATTGAACAAGTTGTTTTTCCTGACACCATGCTCTGAAAAGGCATGGGAAAATAATCAAAAGAGTATGCATATGCAGTAGAAATCAAAATGGTTTTTTTTTACATTTCTCTTTTCCTCTTTAGAAAATATTTTTGACAGGACATCTGCAGAAGGGAAAGAAGGATTTCTCAAAGATGCCATGCTCCAGATCCTAGATACAGCCATGGTGTGGTTCTCTGAAGTGCTAGTCTCCAAGGTTCATCTCCCCCCAGAAATATACCACTTAAGCAGACGCCCAAGAAGTTCTTATGATCACATGATTAGAGAAGCTCTTGGTTCAGAAACCTGGCAGCAGGCCTGTTCACATCTGATCCTTCTTCGTGCTTGTCCCTTCTTTAGTAGCTCACTCCTGGAAGATGCTAAGGAGAGCAATCTGAGTCAATCAGAAACACAAAGCCACTCAGTCTCAAAAAAAAAAAAAAAGGTGCTTGGATGCAGGTCTAAATTCCTCCTCATGACAGCATCGCCAAGGGTGAAAGCCTGGCCCCACCAAGG
The DNA here is from genome assembly GCA_013400555.1 of Jacana jacana. Classification (NCBI taxonomy): domain Eukaryota; kingdom Metazoa; phylum Chordata; class Aves; order Charadriiformes; family Jacanidae; genus Jacana; species Jacana jacana. Next base: position 82,358 of record VZTM01029765.1, on the reverse strand, counting down.
CCAAGAGCAGAACTCCTACAGACCTCAGCAGGACCTGGATCCCACCAAAAGCAAACATTTCAAGTCTCAGTCAAGCTTTTCAGCTGCAGATGTTAATTTCTATTATTTTAGTAGCCTTTTTGTCTCACCAAAGGGATCCTTCCACAGTGGCCATCCAAGAGTCATTGACAAGATGGAAGAAATTTAATTTGCATTTGGAAAAGAAGGTCAATCTAATTTTTTTTTTTTTTTCTTCATTTGAAAACAGGATGTCTGTGACATGGTCTCCAAGCACATCAGCGTTGATCTGGCCAGCAGAGGAGTCCCACATAGCTGAAACCCTTTGGGATCATGCTCTGTTCTATTTATGCATAGCACCTAACCCTACAGGACCCTGCATCTGCAACAGGAGCCTTCCAGACACCATGATAAAAGCAATTATAAATACAAGCATTTTGATTGTAGCCTTGTTGACTTTCCTTTTGCCAGCATTGTTTGTCATTCCCAGCAGACCGAAGGCATTTTTTCCTCACAGGGAAGCACTGTGACAATGAAGTGCTCTCCAGTGTTACATTTGGAACAACAGTAACAAGTAAAAGATGAACTCTGGGTTTTACAAGTTATGTAATTTCTGATAATTTGTTTTAAAACCTCGGCTCCTGAAAAACAGTCTCAATTCTTGCTGTCAGAAGGAAACATCTAGTTTACATGGCCACAGGGTACAGCTTAAAAACATGACTCTGAATGTGTCAAAACAGCTGGAAAAAAAAAAAAAAAAGAAAAAAGTAGTCCATGCTGGACTACTTTTATTCTTTGAGATCACCATGGGCCAGCCAGGTCATCACGTGGTAAGCAGTGATAAACATCCGCTGCATACCAGCTCCATGGCACCCAACCACTTCTGTGGTCAGAAGTGACCACATTGTCTGCCAGTGGAAAGGCTGGGACAAATTCACCCAATAAATCAGCAACACCAATAACCATAACCAACATCTCTTCCCTTTGCTCCTTGTGTTAAAATGTCAAGAAATGTTGCCACAAGAAGGCCTTCTCCCCTGAATGCCATAGGTTCAGCCCTCAAGTCTCTACTGATATACAGAAATATTCACCATATGCTTGCGGTTATGAAATCATTCTCAGCAACAAGAAACGGAATTTGAAGGAAAGAAAATAAATTATGCCTTCCTTCTACCTTCATCTACTCTGTACATGCTCTGACATTTTTATGCAACTGGAACAGGGACGCACCCTTCTTGTTTCTATATGCCAAGTTGGTTAGCTGCCATGTTATTAGAACCCACAAATCTCTGATTTCATCCGAGGAAGGAAGTCAGGCACCAGCAAATGCAAGCTGCGTTGAACTTGCTCACACATGCATATTTCAAGTGCTTCTCCCACAGCCCAAGGGACATTGCAACACCATCCAGATAGAGCCTCAGTGCAATATGCCAAAGCGGATGCTGATGTTAAGAGTAGGTGCAATCCACTAAAGGCATATGTGAATTTTAGACCTCAAGAAATGCAAAGGTACTTGAACCTCTGGCATATCCAAAGCTTTTGCCTCAAGACACAGGGGAATCTCGAGCTTCGGTGTCATTTTCTTTGCTCACATTTTTTCAAATGTACACAGGTTGCCCACTGCCAGCTTAGCATTACTGATACCAGCTTAAAGCAATTCCACCAATGGCATCTTAAGCCTTTGTCTTCTCTGTTGTAGCACCCACGTGATTACAGCCACGCTTAGGTGTCTGGGCTCATGACAAGCATTAAGGGATGAAAACTGTGTTTGATACCATCATTTTGGAATTTCTTGAATCTGTGCACCCTTTCCAGTTGCACCAGGGCAGAAGAATAGGCAGGCTGCACTTCTAAAACAAAATGGAAAAAGTATGAACTACAGGAGCCACAGCCAGCTCTTCTGGAGTTCTTCTGCTCCTCCAAAAGAGATATGGACAACAGAGGACAGGGCACGCTTGAAAGTTGTGATCCTGTAGACCTAAATAAATTCTTGAGGAAGTAGCTGTAGGATGGTCTGGATGCACAAACTTAATTCTAGTTTTTGGAGGAGTTGTCACAGCAGTTTGGCACACTAACTAAAGTCTTTGCATTCAAACACACATCAGGAAGTGCCCAGTTTGCTGCATGTGTTGATCATCCTTGTTTTCACAAGTTTAGAAAAAGGCCTGAGAATATTTTGCCGTAAGGCTAAGCTTTGCCAGAGGGAGAACTTCACAGGCAAATGACTTCTACGTCATCCTCAAAGAACCAGTCTATAGACATGTAAGATTTCAGCTTCCTCTCTCTCGCTCGCTTTTCACCTCATATCAACTCATAAGAAATCTTAAGTATTACAGTCATCTGTGAGTCATTTCTGTCACCTAGGCCATGCATGCAGTCACCTGAAAGGAGCTCCACCAGAACCAAGCTTCACGCTGCTGGAAGGACTCAGAGTTCCCTCAGGTGCACAGTCTTGCTCCCTCAGCAGCTGCCGTAAAGGCTGTTCTTTCTGCTATGGATATCAAAGGAAGCTGGGGGGTGGGGGTGGTGGAACTATCAAACAAAAATAAAAGGATAGGAGAAAAAAAAAGAATAAAACATTAGCAAGGGTGCAGAATAAATATGGAGGGTTTGTAGAACTGATTAGCTGCCAGCTGATTTCCCCTGGGACCAAATCCCCAACATCACCCCATCACATCCAGACCAAATTCTGAAAATCCTTATTCTTCACTCAAAAGGAAAATGGGCATCTCTTCATGACATACTTTCCTTTCCAGCTATTTAGGTCGTTTGCATTTTAAAATTACTCCTCAAGTTAGCAGTATTTCAAAATCGGGTGATGTCTGTGGTGTACCAAAAGCCAGATACTTTGATGCACGCTTGCACAGGACCCCAGAATGAGCTTGAGAAATTACAACGATGCGAAAATGCTAGATAGCATCAGCAAGAGTTGGGATTTCTTCAAAGGGAACAGTAATTTTTTGCCAGCCCCCCAAAAAAGTTTAAAGTATCAGCACTGGGAGAACACGAGTTGTTTATGAAACCCTAATGATGAGGAGGACAAGAGCAGTTCATGATTATCCACAGTATTCAGGAGACCAGCCTAGTTGCAGGAGTAAAGGCCCAGAAGCCCCCTGTGTTATAGCAGGGTCACAGGCTAACGAACTCTCACACCAAAACAACTCGCTGAATTCTTGCAAGAAGTCCCACCATGTGGAAATAATTCACACCATCTCTTAGTAAGCCTACAATTTCAGATTATTTGGGGGATTTTTTCATGACAAAATGATGTTCTTGGAAAAATTCAGATTTATTAAAACTGAATCTTTTCATAGAAGCCTTTAGGAATAAGCAGCAGCCTGGTGCTTGGAAGTGTTCAGGAAGGACAGGTGGACTTAAATTCCTGATATAATTCAGCCCATGGACTTAAAACTACATTTTCCACCTTGTGTTTACTTCTTGATCTGGGACATAACTCTCTATTCTTCTTCCCAGCCTGAGATCCCACTTCTTGAATCTTGTGATTACACCTAAGTTATTGAGCTTGGCAAAGTGATGCGACCTGGTGGTTGAGGGATTTTCATGTTTGTGAGGGCTCTGATCATCACCAACCACAAAGTAGAAGTTCCCAAACCCTTTTGGTGAGTGATCCTACTTCCAGTTTGTTTCACTTCCAAGCTTGTGACCCTGCCTCTTGCAATCTCTTTGGTTATGCTACCATCTGCAAAGTGCCATCGATCCCACCAAGCTCTAAATCTTCTGCTTGGAAAACCATTTACACCAAATTGTATTCTTACTGGTCATCTTACAGTTCTGGGGCACATTTTTCCCTGGTGATGGGGAAGCTTTACTCTTCACCAGCAATTTATTCTCATCCAGCTCAAGTTATGAATTGTGTTTCTGATTCCACTGCTGACCCTTTATGTTGTTTGGCATTGTAGCATCGTGCAGCGAACACAGCGTTGCACCTGGAACATCCTAAGTGAAGATCTGACAAGCTCTTATTTCCACATTTTTTGCAGGATGTAAGGTCTCTTTCAGAGTTGTTCTGTTTAGTGGTTTCAGAAAAGGTCTTCAGCATCCTACATATGCAGGCAACACTCACACTGTTCTCTAAGCAAAGTACTGATATTGAACCATCTATGGTGTATTATCGCAAATTTATAACCAGAATTCATCACAATTGAGTGTTCAGGGGTCATTCCAGAGCATCACATGGCTTTCTAAAGATGAGGCTATGACAGCGTGTATATATCTGACCATATGGTAGATACAAGCCTGTTTAGCATTGCAGGATTTTGTTCCAGCAGCTTTGCTTATTGAAAAGGAGAGCTCTGGCAAGTCAGTGCTTCTCTTTGGGAAAAGCTGTATCTGTACTGCACAACTATTAAATACAGGAGCCAGTAAAGTCCATGTAACTCTCTCATTGCTGCACGTTTCAACACCTCACCGGGTTGCAAACTTGACCCATTTCACCTCATATCTTTATATGCATCTATTCTTTCAAGATTGCAATCAGCCAAAAACCAATGAATTGCATCCTCTAAATAATGCCTCAGATATGCATGTTTAATGGAAATAATTTTGCTCTTAAAAGTGTGCAAGAACTGTAACTGTCTCACAATAAGTTAGGTCCACAGTGGAACATGTGCTCTGCTCCCTGGATTAGAGAGGATTCAGTAGGAAACCACACTGTAAGCCTTCTAGCAGATGGTGACAGCATCATTCAAAACTCTCTCCATATGCTGCCCGAGGCAAGGCAACATCAGATCTCCATAAGAACAATTGATGCTCCCCATGGAGCAAAATTTGTCCTACCTGTTGGCTCTATGTAGTTCCCACAGTGTGTTCACACTAGCCTAGACAACAGGGTATTTCTTCTTTACTTAAATCCACAGGCAAATGATACAGTCCCCTACAATTTGCTAATCCCACTTGGGCAGGCAACAGCAAATTCCGGCCTGGGAGCCCCAAGGTGGACTTGGGCAACCTCCCTATCAGCAGGAGTCTGGTACTGCCCAAGGACCAGGGCAGCCATGGCATTTTCTAGCCAAGCAGCAAATGGGGATAAAGATCCCCCTTGGTCTCTGGATGACCTGTGCCAGAACTCTGAGGTCCTTGTCCCACTTTTCCCCTTCTCTGTTGACAGCTCAAGGTCTCCAGGTCCATCTGTTCAACTGGGTGCTGTGGCTTTGTCGTTGTTCTCCCTCTTCACCAAGAGGTGGAAGCAGAGGCTCCACCGTACAGGCTTTGCACTAACACACACACACACACACACACACCCATTTAGTGCTCAAATTTATATGTAATGTTTGTCTCCAGTCAAAATGCTCAGACACAACACTTCATGTTCTCATGTCATAGGCAGTGCTGAGGGTTTCACCTTAGTGCTGTTAAAAAAATAAGCAGTTCAGCACCATCGGTGCAGTCATCATCTCCCAAGCTGCAGTAGATCGGCTGGTTGCGTGGGGGAGATCACTTGTGCAAATGCAGACTTGGCCCTGTTGCAGAGCACAGGCTCGAGATCTTGCAGCATGAGGAGCTGAGCGAGCACAGAGCAATGCTGGGAGCAGGGTGGGTAGATCCCTGCACAGGGAGTTAGATCCCTGCTCATGCACACAGGAGCAAGGACTGCCATGCCCTGGGCAACACTAGCTGCAAATTAAAAATCAAAACCAGTGATACTTTCACAGCACACTCCTTCTTCACTTGCACCCTCCAAAGAATGAAACCCTCATACTGAAATTATGGGTATGTGGCAAGATCATTTCCTGAGTATTATTAAAAATACAGAGCAAATAATTATTTTTTTCCTAATATGCTGTGCAATAAATGAACTTGAAACGAGCACTTGGCTACCACAGGTATTTATGTGTGGCATTTAGACAATGCTGATTGTCCCAAGGAAACAAGTGAATTCAAGAATCAAAAGGGGAGCAGATCTGGCTCTTATCTGTGCAGCCCGGCTTCTTGTCATTGTTTCACATATTCACACAAAGTGCTTTGTTTGTCGTGTCCCCCCCCAAAAAAAAAGTCAGCCAATTCCCATGCTATACAGAGCTGGTTTTTAGAGCTTTTGTGACCTGTCAAAGGGAAAGAGTGGGTCTGATTTACCCAGTCTAAGAATTAGCAGCACACTTTTGCTATGGATCTCCATGTATGGCAGAGGCTCAAAGCACAATTAAAAAAAATATTAAAAAAAACTCAACAAATTAAACAAAACAACAACAACAACAACAAACAAAATAAAAAACCACCACCAACAACAAAAACAAACAAACAAAAGAACTAAAAAAACCCTCAAGAAGATGAAGTTACCACTGAACATTCAAGTTGCAAAAGTTTCAGTTATGCAAGCACACATTTCCTGGGTGTGAACATCTGACACACAGTAAATTAGGTGGAGAAGGAAGTCAATAAATGAACACAACCAGCACAGTTGGAAAGTAAGTGAATTTGAAACTTTCTAAATAAAATCTCAAGCCTCTGTGCTTTGAGTCAGCCCGTGTGCAGCATCTCAGCTCTGCAGCTGTGCATAAATGCTTGCAATCACCTCTGGCAGACAGACAGACAGACAGACACAGCATATACAGGTTCCCTGGATTTTGTGGAAGAGAAATACATGTTGCAGGGAGGAGTTCCTTACACTCATTTCAAAATACTGGGCCTGTTACCTTAAAAAGGAAAAAAAAAAAAAAAAGCCATTTCCCTTGAAAGAAAGCCCTGGGTTACTTTCCCCACCCTGGTCTCTATGGGGGCCTGCACTGGACTTGCTTCAGTTTGCAGATGCCTCTTGTGTGCTGGGGACACCAAATTGTTCCCAGTATCCCGATGTGGATCCCCAGTGCCAAGCAAAGGGATTTGCACCTTCCCCAGATCTGCTGCGTGCACTTGAGCCAGTGCAGCCCTGCAGAGGTCTGACCTTCACTGCTGCCTCTAGCCCAGTTCATGACCCCTTGGGACCTCAGGTCCCCTTCAGCATCACTCTTCTTCCACCAGCTCCCCATCCCTTTTTTCCACTCAATATTTCCCATATGGATCTCATGTCTCAACTTTGTCATATGAGCATAATTCCATCTTTGCCATCTCCCCTCTGGGCTATCCAGATCATCACAGCATGTTTCTACAAAGCAGTGTCAGCTTTTATTCTAAAGAGAAACTCATTTAAAGTTGATGTGCAAGTGGGACTTTGGCCTAAACAACCACCATTTATAAGTTCAGCTGAGGCCATCCACCTCACCATGCAGGCTTTTCTTTTCATTCCCCACCATCAAAGCTGATTTACAGTCCCAGAAGGAATGACCCAGCACACTCCTGCCATCTATGACATCCCTCCTGCCATAGGTAGCAGTAGGACACCAGAGTTTGCCATGCAAGAGGCTTCTCAAGGGGTTTTTTTGGCAGCTGAGGGGGTACCTGCAGACAACGGAGAGTTGCAAACCCTGCTTTAGTCCCCACCATGCCTCAGCCAGTGACACCAAGGCCACTACCAGATGCTAGATCCTGGCATGCCTCCTTTTTTTAAATATATTTTTACTTTAAGAATAGCATCTGGTTGGCATGCTCCCAAGGCTGTTATTCAGCTCTGCAGCCAGCCTCAGCAGTGTTAGGAGACAAACGAGACAACTTTGGCAAGATTTACCCAAATTCTGCATTACTTGGCTTTGTGACTGCTGTCTTAATTTTATTTGCACAGAACGTCTTATTTACATGACCACTTCCATAAAGGTGTTGCTTTTGGTTTTTTTGCTATTGGGTCTTCCAGAATGAGCCTTTGCCAGAGTGAGGTAGAAAAGAAGCAGTAACAAGAGCAGATGGTGTCAGGATGCGGGAACAAGCCACACGTTGGGACGGGGAGCCCGAGCAGCAGCAGAAGACCTGCATCTGTTGTGCAACCCAGGGCTGGATTCAGCCTGGCTGGCCTCAGTGCTGCGACCAAAGAGCACTTCTGCCATGGGACCAGAGCCAGCACTGGAAAAAGCTCATCAGCATGAAAGTTCATAAAAACATGAAAATGATGCTGGCAAGGCTTTTCCCCTGCAGAACAGCCCAGAAGAGTAATGCAAGTACCACCACATTTATTTATTTTTTTTTAAAGAAAATAGCACATGGCTAAGAACCAAACCAGGCCAGACCTTCACTATGGGAGTCACACCCTCTGACTATTTTCAATCAGAGAGATGTCCAGACTCACCAGCCAGTTTTAGTTCCGTTAAAGCATTCCATGTACATGTTTAAATGCTGCCCATTCAGTCTGTCTTGAGGACAGATATAATGCTTTCATGGGAGCAAAATGAATGTCATCTGTGTGAGATTCAATGTTTAGAACTTGCCAGTTGTGAGCACGAAAGGCTGGACTTGGTGTTTCCCCATGATTGACCACCAAGTGGTATTAATAATGTTATCCCACCCTCACTGGTGCCAGGGCTTAGGCCAACCTTCATCTTTGCAATGGCTTGAGTTGTCTTACTGCAGCCTCTCTGGGAGATGCCACCATCCCAATAGTAGGTTTTGGTAGCTCTCATTGCTCCTCAGACTTTTTCAAATCTGTCAGGAGCTACTTATCCAAAAGTCAAACACATTTTCATGACTGTTTTTCATTCAAATAGTGACATGGGAGGACATTACTGTTTGGCCACTGCCTCTCCCACACAACCATGGGGTCCCAAACCAGATTTTTCTGACTGAGAAATTCTAAGACCTTGAATCACAGAATCTCAGGGATTAGAAGGGACCTTGAAAGATCATCTAGTCCAATCCCCCTGCCGGAGCAGGAACACCTAGAGCAGGTCACTCAGGAACGCCTCCAGGAGAGTTTTGAATGTCTCCAGAGAAGGAGACTCCACCACCTCCCTGGGCAGCCCCTTCCAGTGTTCCCTCACCCTCACCATAAAGAAGTTTTTCCTCATATTTAACTGGAATCTCCTATGTTCCAGTTTGGATCCATTACCCCTTGTCCTATCATTGGATGTTACTGAGAAGAGCCTGGCTTCCGGTCAATTTATCCCAACATAATTTATATTCTAATTTTATACACCATTTAACCTCATCAGCCATGAACAAACTCTACCTACGTCAGGCTCAGGTCTCCCGATGGTGACATTGGCAGCAGGAAGGGGAGACAGGGGCATTTGTGTTCTCCTTTTAATCCCACTAGCACAAAATTTCTTCTTATTTACTTTTACTTTCTTGCCAGTTTTAACAACTCTTAACATCTCATTGACATCCGTGGCTCTCTGTTTGCTATTTCCGTCTGTTGCTGATTGTTTCAAGGCTTGATTTTGTTTCCACTTTGAATGGAAGTCAAGCTGTCTTAACTTCCCTTCTATGCCAGCCTGGTTTTTTCACCAGCACAGCCCCCCTTACCAGGGTACAGGCTTTAAAACAGCTGGTAAAACATCCTTGAGCAAGTCCCCATAAACTGGGACCAAACAGCAGCTAATTCCTACACCAATGCCCAGTTTCGCTTTGTCTTGAGCCAATGTTTAACAGATTTCATTTGCACGGGGAGACTTTCTGAAGTGGAATTACTGTCTATAACATTTAGCAATTCCAAGAATATTTTATAATTCTGACAGTTTGCATCACCCTCAAGCCTGCCATGGTAAACACGCTCTTCCCTTTCCCTCTGTTGCAGACGGCAATTGAGGCAGGCAGGGAGGTTTTGTGTTTGTTCTCTAGCAGGAGCCAAATGCTATTATTCCCTCTTTTTTTTTTTTTTTTTCCTGGAAGGACATTGACCTGCAGAAATTCAAGAGAATTTTCCTCCTCCTTCTCCATATTTTCTGCAGCTTGGTGACAGACACCATTTGCAAGGTTTGAAGGACCTTGAAGGCCAAGTGCCTTTCTAAACACGTCTTCAAAATCAGTTGTCTGACATCCCAGGAAAGCCACCCCACCTGATTTCAGTAACGCTACTTGCAAGCAGAAGCTAGCAGTATTGGTATGAAGCAACTTCACAGCTGGCCATGGCATTGGGTTGGACTAGAGACACCCAGACAGCTCTGGGGGCATTCTATAACCTAAATTATTCTCTGATGCTAAGTCCCATCCCCTTTCCTCTATTAGACACTTCACCAGATTATTCCTTCATGTTCTCAGGTGCTTCAATTTGCCTCCATGTCATGATGTTGTGCTACACAGAGGCATGGCTTAGTCTCCTCTTTTGGAGATAGTTTAATGAATGCAGCCACATCCTGCATTAAACCAACTGACCGTGTCTGTCCAATAGGAGAGAGCAGATGTCCCATAACCCCATCTTCATCTTCACAGTGCTGGCACTAGAGGACAAGGAACTACAAGATGCTGATGTAGCTGCTGCTTCCCTCCCACCCGTGAGTCATGCCCAGGGCTCAGCTGCAGATGATAAGAGCAGCAATGACTGACAGCATCTCTGCTTTAGGAAGCAGTAGGAGCTGACTCTCCAAGCAGGAGAGAGGGCTAAACCTCAACCAGGGCTGCCGGTGGGCAATGCCCATGCATGTGCACTCCATCCCTCATGGGGAGCAGGCCAGGGCTCCTTGCTAATTGAAAAAACACTTGAATATAACTTATTTTAAAGGTCATAGATCGCCCCTGGGACACCAGGTGAAAAAATATTTTTAAAGGTGCAAGAGATCATTTATGTAAAAAATGTACAGTTACACTTTAACAACTTTTCTTTCCAGAAATACAAGCTAGGTGTTTCACAAACTGTAACAAACATTCTTCCACATCAGGAGAAACCAGTGAAGATTCCTGTAAAATCCAAATATTCACCTTCTTGCCCTTTCCCACCCCCTTACCCTGTAGTCCATTACCCCTGGAGCCCATCCAGCCAGAGTCACTCATAGGAGCCTCCATTGACTCTTGGAAGAAAAACATTGATTTTCACCTTAGAAAGCATCTGTTCCAAGAGTAGCCCTCTATCAGACAGCATAGAAAGGTAGCGAATTCCTCCCCAAAACCTCACCCAGTCATCCACTTGGTTACTGCATCTAACCAAATAAATGGGTCACAAGTAATTAATTTCCAAAACGTAATTAACACCAGCCTCATGATCCAGCTTCAGCACACTTTAAATTAGGTGCAAATACTTATGGCTTCAGGAATAACTGCAGTCTGCATCCACCCAGAGAGATCTTCCAGGGGCCTTGGCAGAGCGATGGGGTAGCTCCAGGGGAGTGTCAGTCATTGCTAAGTGACTTGCAGCGCTATGGCTCCTGAAGCAAAATGGGGAAAATAAGGAGAGGACTGGATTTAGGAGTCAAAGAGGAAGAGTCACTTATACTCAAAGGGGAAGCAGCTGAAAGGCAATCCCAACTTTAGAGTGAGCAGATAGCCAAGGTGCCCAACAGGGCAATGTGCCCAACAGTCCTATTCACATGCCCACGTAAGCACAGTCCAGTGCTTCAAGACCACAATCCCATTCAGTGTGTGCTTTCAGGTTAAGGAAGGAAATTGCTGTTAACCAGTGGCAGCAAAGGCATGAGCTGGAGACCAGGAGAGGAGATGATGCTTGAGTCATTGCAGAAGGCAGGCAGGCCTGCTGATAAGGGTTAGCAGAACAGATGCTGATCCAAATGAAGAAAGCAGAGATGCTCGGGAGGTGCAACAGAGCTTTGGTGGGATTCATCTTCCAGCTTCATCTTGGGATGCACCTCCAGAAGAAAGGTGCCGAGGCTCCTCATCCTCCTCAGGAGTGAACACATACTTCAGTCCTGTGCATCATTAATTCTGCCCAATGCTCCCACTGCTGTTAATTGGACTAACCAGCAGAGCCCCACAGATTTGCAACTTCTTCAGACCTGCCCTTATGTTTATAGTTCAACCCTGGCCAGAGATTTTCCTGAAAACTCACAAAAAGCCAAAAGAGAAGCAAAGAGTAATGAAAAGCCCAGATATATCCGCCTCTATTCTATCCGCCTNTCTATTAGGCTAGTCATCCTTTCAGTTCTACTGAAACCCGCTACCTCAGAGCAATTGCTGTTCTAGAAAAAGATGCAGCCTTTTCCAGTATGCTTACAACAAAGACTGTCACACTGTCCAGAAGGACAGAGTCACAGTAAGAAGGTGCCACATAGAGCAGAAGGGCTGACCTGGGACTTTTTGCATAAGACTGCTTCACCCAACCTTAAAGCTGCATTCTCGTTCCACCTTAAAACCATGGGATGGGGAGAAGCACAATGCAGAGGTGACATGAGAATTTGTACATGCACAACAAACAATATATGTGATTTCTCCAATTCTTCGTTCTCATGTGACATGTAGATGGGATTCAATGAATAAGATTAAGAGTAGGATTTGATGTGTAGTGTGCACCTCCAAAGCACCATTCATTCAATCAAAATTACAACAAAAATAGCAAAAATCAAGTAAGAAGATTAGTTTAAAGATCAATCAAAAAACAAGAAAGAAGGATAAAGGTTACAGCTGTAGCAAGGAAAAGCTTCAGAAGTTTTTTTCTATACAGAGCATATTGACCAAATGCAACCATTAATCATCACAGATTTCAGTTCATGTTTGCCAGCAACAAGGGGTTTCCTCCAAGGGGATGAACCAAGAGGCTCAAAACCTTTGCTTTTGTGCTATATAGAGGTTCTGCCCCTTCCCTGGAGGGGTTCGAGACCAGGCTGGATGGTGCTTTGAGCGACCTGATCTGGTGGGAGGTGTCCCTGCCCAGGGCAGGGGGGGTTGGAAAGAGAATCTTTAAGGTCCCTTCCAACTTAACCAATCTGTGATTCTATGATTCACCAAGAAGAGACAGCTCAGACTTCTTCACTGCAATGATTTCTTTCTAAAATATCTGGGGAAGTCATTTAGGTGCAAACAAGCCATGGAAAATGTTAGCCTGGTGGAGAAGTTGGGAGAGAGACAACTGAAAACAGAAGCGAGAAAGGAGGAAATTTTAGACTGCAGCTGCAACACCAAGCATCAAGGGATTTTATCATTATTATTAGTATTACTTAAAAAAAAAATTACAAAAAGCAGCAGTCCAATGAGGTTCAGCCATTTTATTTTCCCAAGTCCCTGCGTGAGTTTGAGCTTTTAAGAAAGAAAACACTCGGCTGTGACCATGAGAGGCAGAGGCATTTTGGTAGGGGCAATGTCAACTCTCAGGATCATGTGCTAAACCACACTAGCTCTTACTGTTCAAGCTGCCTCCAAAGCAGCTGTTAAAACACGCTGTAAGATATCAAAGCAGCTTTAACTAACTTCCTGCTTTGGTTCTACTTCAAAGTATTTCCAAGAGATCTCAAACCAGAGTTTTTGCAGGGCAGTTTCTAAAGGAAAGCAGTTTGGGGCTCATTCATTGCTGACTCCAAACACATTTGAAATTCTCCATTTGATTTTTGTTTGTTTGTTTAAAAAGGAGGTAAAAAAAGCTATATCCATAAAAGGCATAAAAATAATCAAGTCAATCAAATCCTTCTCTAAGCTATCACCTAGATAGAAGCAGTCAAGCCAATCTGGTCCTTCCAAATAATGATACCTTTGGTGTCTAATTCCATTTTACCTGCAAAAGTTAAACCTGTGTAAGTGCCCATGCAATTTGGGGTTTGCAATGAAAACAGATTTGTTATGTCTGGCCATAGGGACAGTGGGGGCACCTGCTTCCAACTGCAGCGTGGGCAGGGATGGAGGGGACTGTCAGGGGCAAATCCTTTATGGAAGCAACAGATGATATGAGGGACCACAGCCCCGGACCACCATACCCAAGTTCAGATTGGACACAAGGAAACACTTCTTCATCCAGAGAACATCACACATGGAGCTGTGCACAATCAAACTTTTGACCAATAACCCACAGTATGAGCAAACATATCCCACATATCCAGCTCTTTCCTCTCCAACACACCAGGGCCTCCGTGATCATCTGCTTAACCACGCATTTTCTTAGCCTTAAACTGCAAGTAGAGCATTAATAGCTTCCTCATGTATCTGCCTGAAGCTTATTTGCAAAGCCTCACTCCATCCCCATTACATATTACTAAGACCTACACACACATGAATCCTTGCCATGCTTTGTTTAAAAGCTTTTTTTCCCAGAAAAGAAAAAAAAGTTGCCATGGCCAAAAATAGAACATTTTTTCCACTCTGAAGAACAAGCAGCATTCCTGGGAATTCAGACAAGTAGTGTTGGTCAGAAGACAGACACCAGCACAGTCTGTGACATCCCAAAGCTTCTCCAACATCTTCTGATGCGGGAAAGCATTTGGTATCCCTCTTCCACCCATTATGCAGAATAAAATCAGAATTGACAAGCCAGTTTCTGCATTTTGCTCCATAAGAAAGTGTTGCTGGTCTCCAGAGGGACTTTAACTTCTTTTCTTAAAAGAGGAAATGTCTCCTGAAAAAAAATCTGATGCCATTTAGAGCACAAGCCTTATCCTGCCATCACTATACACAATAACCAACACTGGTATTTTTACCATGGTCTATATTTTTTATTTCCTACTAGAAAAAATGCAGTATTTCACATAACTGTATGCATAAAAGTTACACATAATAGTGATTATATATATAATAGTGAATAAAAATTATATATAATTGTGAAGCCATGTTCAATTCAAGAAAAGGTTGTACAGAGGAGAAATTCAGGGAAACTTTCAGGGACCCTAGTACCTAATTTGATCCTTGTAGGTCACTTCCAACGGAAAATATTATTCTATTCTATTCTATTCTATTCTATTCTATTCTATTCAGTCTGAAATCACCAAATGTGAATTTCACCTGGAGATGATCTCAGTTTATTTGAATCTGTTTGTGTCCTGGTTTGAGGTAAAACAAGCCAATTTTATGTTCAGTAATTTTACTTTTTCAGCTGGGCCTCTTCTAACTGACTGAAGTCTGAAATGAACAGCATCTTGTTCAGAAACTGCTCACTCTCACAGGGATCAGACCTGATCACCCCAAGGGATGGTGCAGAGAGGCCCTGGCTTATACTCATTGCTGGAACAGCCAAGGGCAGGGAATTGTGTTATTTGCCCCGTTGGAGGGTGGGAAGCAGAAAAAGCCTTGAGGGGTCACAGGTGTAGGGAGGAGGGGGCAGGACAGGTGACCCCAAACTGACCAGCTGGGGTATTCCATCCCATCCGCATCATGCTCAGTGTAAAAGCTGAGGGATCAAAGGGTCAACTCTCTTCAGTGGCCGACGTCTGAGGAGGACACTGCCTGTTCTTCTGCCTCTGATCCTGATCCCAGCATTCCTGATTCCAGAGTCCAGTCTGGTACTTTTCCTGATGCTGCTGGTGACGTGATCATCACCCCGGGAGCTTGATACGGTTTTGTATAGACTGTATACTTTTTTTCCCCTTTCTTTTGTACTTTTAAAAAAAAATATTATTTATTATATTATTATTATTTATATTTGCATTAAAGTAGTTTAGGTTTTTTTTCTAAACTTCTAAATCTCTTTAACCCCTTCCTCTCCTCTCTTGTTCTTTGGGGGGGTGTGTGTGTCATCATCTGTCTGATCGATCAAAACCACGACAGATTGTCAACGTCGGCTTTTGCTTACACGAAGGCAACTAGGAAGGTCCATTTTCATCTCATCCATTTTTATCCATTTCTTTCCAAGACGTCTAGAGTATTTTGGGGGCCTTCCAGCTCTTTTCGGAGAGTGAAAGGAAGGGCAAATCCTGAGTTTAAATCCCCAATTGCGGGCACTTAAGCACTCAGAAATTTCAATGGTCACTTCATTAGTCAAAAAATGTGTGACTTCACTAATGACTTTTCATTAGGTCAGAAAACCTGAGGCAGCAGCATGTGCACACTGACAACTAATGGATTTGCATCTGAAGCTAAAACACTCAGGTCCTTCAACAGAAAACCTAGCATGAACAAATAGTGCAAATAATGCGTCTTTGAGAAAACAAAAGCTTTCTTGACAGCTGCATGGGAAACGAAGACAACCCTCTGACCCAAGGCCAGTCAGGGTGTATTTGAGAGGTCCCTGATGCCCAGTTTTGATCACTGCCACATCTCCAGAGAGTGAGCAGATATTGCAAACCAGCACCCTTTGACATGAGATCTTGATGTTGGTGATGCAGACATACATGGATAAGCCCCTGGGATTTCAAGCAGCATCAGCTCCCTTTGGGCCACTCTGTTCAATTGAACTCCTGGATAATCTCATACCACATCAGCTTCCAGCTCTTTGGCCATGGAGGTGTTGCTCTGCCTGCCTGCACATCCTGGTCCTCCTCATGTGAACAGAATTTGGAATAAAAAGCAGTATTAGCAGTCCTCTGCCAGGGGCTTTTGGAGGTGAAAACACTCTCTTGATCCATTTATGGTGGTGGTGGTGGCGGCAATATTCTATGCAGATTTTTAGCACAGTCTGGAAAGTCAACTGAACAGGTGAGAAATGTTTCCAACCCATGATGGTGGGTTGTGTTTTTGGGGAGGGCAGAATAAATCACTGGCTTACCAACAGTTTTTAATGGGAAACCAGCCATTGACAATGAGTGAATCGCTGCAAGCAGTAAAGCCCACCACAGGGCAGAAGTGGGGAGAAGAGGGCAGAAGTAAAGGAGGAGCTCTGCAGGATTCAGAGCACTGCACCAGTCTACGATGGAAAAAAATCTCCTTTACACCCAACACAATACCAAGAGTTGAACCCAAGCCCCAGCATTCCCACACTGTTGCACATGAGATGCTCCATCCATAGCATCCATGAGAGGATGTCAAAACCTGAAAACATCTCATATTTTCTTTGATTGTCCCAATATAGAAAAAGGCTGGGAATTTTTAATCCTCTAATTTTTCATGGGAGTGGAAAATCATCAGCTTCTCAGTCCTATGAGCAACTCCAGCAGCATGGAGAAGAAAGATACTGCCTGGAGAAGGTGGAAACCTTCTCTTGCCCATTTGACCCATAAGCCCTGATGTAGCTTAAAGAATGGTATTTCCACCTGTGGAGCATACAAGGGTTAGGTTATTCCATAATTTAACTGAGAGAGCCAAAAGATCCCTGGGCCACCCCAGGCAATGTCCAACACACAGATGTCCAGTGCAAAGCTGTTTCCAGACTTTGCCACTCCCTGCACTTGTGGTGAGTGTCAAGGATGCTCCAGCAAATACACTTGCCTGTTAGATGAAAAAAAAAAATCCAACAAAAAACCAACCAGTTCAGGCTCCTTATTTAAAAAATAACTCAATAATAATGTGTTACCAAGAATCCTGCCAAATCAGAAATGGAAAAGCTGCAAGGAGGAAGACAAGGAAGACGAGAGGAAAGCATCCCTTGGGAATAGGCACCCTGCAGCAGGAGATGGGCACCTTGTAGCAGCAGGAGCTGGAAGTGGTTTCATTATTTGGCCTTTGGTGCTACACCAAGGACAAACCCTGTGCTGAACAGCTGCATCCATGGAAAAGAGAGCCAGGCTGTTGGCATTTACCATGAATTTATGATTCTCTGTGGACCAGCACACAGTATACACTGGTTGAGGTCCGTAGATGCTGGATATGGCCTCAAGGTTTGGTAGAGGCTTGTGCAATAAAAGCACTTAGATGAAAGCCAGGTATCTGCCACCTCCAGGCTGAAATGGTCCAATATTGGCATATTTTGCATTAGGGAAAAAAATAAAAACAAAAAAAAAAAAATCTTAAACAAGATGCTATAGCTCAACCTGAGGATATGGCTCCACCTGAGGGAGCCTGAGAAGGCCAGATCACAGAATTATGGTTGCTTTTTCCAATCTTGAAGAGATAAGTATCAACATAAGGAAAGCATGAGCAGCAGCTAGTGTGCACATTGCACAAAGCAGCTCTACTGCTAATTATTTCTGCCAAGGAGGAGGGAGAAAGGCTAAAGGAAAACAGACTGAGATCACAGCTGTTCTGCAGCAGCCCTGTATCCCACACTGAGCACAGTGGGTCCCAAGCACCAGTGCAGCACAGCAGAAATCACAGCAGGGACCACATCAGCCCGCAGTGAAAGACCACAGATAAGATAAAAACTCAACTTTCAGCAGCAAACGGAACAAAAAGACTCAAGCTGCAGTCCTGGTGAGACTGAAACCCCAAGAGGCTGGGTGATGCTCACACACACTATGTTGGCAAGGGCACCAGGCACTTGTGTGGACATGGAGCCAAGAGGCTGTAAAATCCACACTGAGGCTTCAATTGAGCCCTGAGAGCTCAGAGCAGAACACAACCACCACCCTTATTTAAGCATGCACTGAGGAGACATCCGTGCAGGGGGGATTAACCCTTTCACCCTTTCCAAGCTGCCTGCACAGCACTGAAGGAGGTAGGTAGGAGGACAGCAGCAGTACCTGATGGCCCCAAGCAAGGAAAGGCTCACTGGGAATAAAAGCCTGTATCATCTCACAAATGCAGCAAAGAGGAAGAATCTCATGTGAGGTATAAAAGCATTATTAGCCATAAGCCCTGCTAAACCAGCTCATCAATTCAAATTGCTTATTCAAGAGCAACCGTCTCTAAATTAAACTACTTAACAGGCTTCAATTAAAAAAAAAAAAAAACAAACAAAAAACCAAAAAAACCAAACCAAAACAAAACCACAAAATACCCAAAAACCAACAAGAAAACACGGTCTTGAGACGGAAACTGCTGATTTTGATCTTATGATTTTAAATGCAACATGCAGACCAGAAAGAAAAAGCATTTTTAGCAGTAATACCAAATCACCTGCGTTGAGAGGCAGCTGGGCCACCTGCAGCAGCCCAGGGACCTATGACAACTGCACATGCAGGGCTTCTGCTACGTAAACGCCCCAGGGAAAACCATCCAAACCTGTCCCCTCAACAAACTGTCACTACTCCGCCCCTAGCTGTGTCCCCCCACCCAGGCCACAAAGAGGATGATGCAAAACTGCACAATCTCTTGGGAAATGCAAACTCTGCACAAGTCCAGTAGTCACAGCTGTATGTTCAATGACAAGGTAAAATACAGTTGCCATGAAAATCATTCTGAAAAGGATACTCTTGCCATGGCATAGAGATGTCTTTCTTCTTGAAGAGTTGTGTGAAGTTCAGTCTGGAAGTCTTCAGCCCGGAGAAGAGATCTACAAAATGACAAGTGGCACAAAATGGAGGAGGCCCTCCACTGTCTCTTCCAATGCAAGGACTAGGAGCGATCAACTTAAGTTATGGAGATGATTCCTCACTTCACCAGAAAGGACCTGTGAAATGCCTTGTCTGAAGATGCAGTGGATGCAAAGTGTTTACACATCGATTTGTGGGGAAACCGGACCTGCGCTTTGAAGATGAATGTATCAAAGGCTGTAAAATAGACAAACCACTTCAGGCTCAGGAAGTTCTGGCCACCAACTGTTTTTTGTGCATACCTTGTTCTTACTCATGCCTGAGCAGTCACCTCCAGCCACAGAGGCAGGGCACCCATTTCACTAAGTCAGAAACCCAAACAGTTGTATGGTTACACAGATGTACATTCAAAACTTTACAGCAAGATGCAGAGCTAAAATAATAATAAAAAACCATATCCAACAAACAAAACCAAACATCCAAAGCAGGTAGTGGGAAATGGGCTATTCAATTCCTGTATTTCAGGTTTTCCCTCAAATATTCAGTTATATGGACATTCAGCATCCTTCATCTCCCTTCCACCTTCTTGCCCACACATCTCACCTTGCCCTCCCCTCTTGCCTTCCCATCCTCCCTGCAGCTACACCAAGCTTGCTTTTGTCTGAAGGACTTCAACTTTTTGGAAAAGTTAGAAGGCATTAATTAAATGCACTATTGTGCAACTATTTCCATCATTGAGTTGCATCAGGTCCCTCAGGTCTTTTAATTCTTCATGAAGAAAGTGCTCCATGTGGAAAGAGGCGAGAGGGGAATTGGACAGCACTTCAGAGGCTTTGCTGTACATGAATACGCACGGTTTGAAATAAATCATTCCAGCCTGACAAACAGATGTGCAAATGAGCAGACCAGTGGTTTTGTCAATAGGAAGCAACAAGTACCAGCGGGCCCACTTACACCATAAGCCATCTTACTGGCAGTGTTACAGAAAGAAACCACCCAAAGCTGCAGGTATCAAGTGAGAACAGAGCATCAGACTAAAAGCATGGGAAAAACAGCTGACACGTTGACTACCGTTTTGGGTCTGAAACCATGCGAGACCAAACCAGCTCCTACGCAACTGCTGCAGGAAGTGGGCTGGCTTATAAAAATTTCAGTTACAGACATGCACCAGATCGACTGGACACGGTGTTTCACCACCCAAAAAAGGTCGTGAACTTTATTAGAAAAATGTGCTGTTAAAAAGGTAAACCAGTACCAAAGCAAGAGCCCCAGGTTGTGCCGACTGGTACGTTGAAAGCACACCTTGAACACCTTGACACTAATGGCTGATTTCTGGAAAATACTTCTTTGCTAGCTGAGGTAACTAATAAGTGCTGCTATGTGCAGTTACTAGTGCAGAGTCCCAAACTGCTCTCAGAAGACTGTCTTATGCCTAAGAGATCCCAAACCAATTTCCTTTCCCAGCCATATTGCTTTACACAGCCCTTCTTTGGCCAACCAGAATGGCACCAGGGCACATCCACCTCCTTGCACCGCATCTTCTCACCTCCTCAGCAAGACCCATCTGTGAGCATCAAATGAAATAACCACCACAGCGAGTGCGTATACACAAAACTGCATCAACCCATCCATCTCCCAGAGTCAGATCCTTAAGAAATGAGTTCTACCTCCCTCAGAGGAGCCCAAAGTTGAGCTCTTGCACTGCTCCGAACCAAAATAATCAAAGTTTCCAACTCCAAAGGTGTTTTGGTTTTGTTTGTTTGTTTGTTTTTTCCTACGAGGACAAGGAATAAGAGGGACAAGGGGGAGTGGGAAGGGAAAAATCTCTGCAAAGTGTGTGACCTGAGCAAGCAGCTGCAGATAAGCTCACAATTTGGAATCTTCAGCAAAGACACAAATGCACAGGTCCTGGCTTCTCACTGTGCTGCAATCTTGCTGTCATTCATGGGAACAGCAGAAAAGCCAGGCAAATTAACTGCAGAGAAGTTGATCGTGTTGGCAGTGGCTGGCATCCCCACTTTCAGACCTTTGCAGCAAAGCATGAAGGATCTACTTCTCCCTGCTTGGTTAACATAGCAACTAGGCACTAGCATCTTCCTTCTTTGCTTCAACCTCCAGGGGAAGCAAGGGCATACCCTAGAGAGCTACAGCACAGATCCAACCAGAAAAGGACAAGTGGACTTCACCCTTGAGTGCCATCCCTTCACCTGCTTCAGCATGAGCTGCTTAGATGAGAAGCTGGCAATTGGCAAACAACCTCTGATGGGTAGAGACCTCAGATGTACTGAAAGTAGGAGACTATTCACCAAACTTAAGATGACAGCAGGAGTCAGAGGAACAGTTCACGGTACCTTACCTCCCAGTCCCAAAGCTTGGTACCTCCAGCACAAGGAGGAGAAGTGGAAGAGAAGCAGCAATGTTGGAGGCAAAATCCTCATGCCAAGACAAGTACAGTGTGTGCCATGCTCAGGGGTAAGCCTTTATCAGGGGACTGGAGAGCAACCTCAGGAGCACAAGACCTGCATCGTTCCAGATGCACGCCAACTGCCAAGCAAAAACAGCAGATACCTCCCAAGGAATGTGTTCGCACAAGGTAAATCACCAGAAGGGATACTCGGGGCCGACTTGGCAGATACTCATAGAGTACCTTTGTGCTGCGCTCAAACAGCATTCACAGCTTAAGCCCTCATTGAAGGCTCGGGAAATAACCATCGTTCCAGGGTGCAGAGGAGCCTGCAGGACATTAAAAGATGTCAGAGAGGATGAAACTCTCACAAGGAGCAGGTGGTTCAAAAGGAGGCCTTTGAAGAAGACATCAGAAGCCCAATGGTGAGAAAAAGCTAGCAGCACGTTAAGAAATAACCAAGCAGCCAAATACCTTCTACTCAAGGAAAGCAACCTGTATTGCACCAGCTGTCCTCCTTTTATGCTCAACAAGAGGAGGTAAGGACATCATCCTGGAGACACCTTGCAAGAAGTGGCTTTCCAGTTTAATAAAGCAGGGCACAGACACAAGCTGTAAGCTTGGGTTCTTGTGCAAAGCTTTTCCTTCCTTTCTACACAAAAGAACTAAAGTTGAGAGCAGAGAGGGAGTACAACCCTCTGGGGTTAATATAATCCAAACCAGGCAGAAGGACCTCCTTCCTCTCCACTTCTTATTATTGACCTGTATTTCTCAGTTCAGTGGTTCCCATTTGCTTCCAGCCCTTTCCTCTTCCAACAGGGCTGCAGTTAACCCAGGATGCCATCAAGCCCTTGGCCTTCTCCAGCATGTCTCAGCTGCAAGTTGGTTTGGCCCAGTAACCCAAATGTAAGTCAGGTCTGAGCAATTATGAACCTTCAGATGGTCAAAAATCATGAGCTTTACTGTATATCTGGAGTTTGAGAAGCGTTGTGAAAAAGCCATGCCCTTCCCAAGTGCTAATATTCATAGAATGGAAATAACTCTCCTTTTTGCTTGCAAGTGGGTATTATCGGTCTGCTTTCACTGCTGCATGATCTTTACATGAGCTCTTTACCATCCTCCCACGCGAATGCCAACGTTTTCCAAAGCTGGTTGCAGTCCTAGTTATAGTCTATAGCTGTCAGCCGTTCTGTTTCCATAGTTTCAAACACCTTTAAAGCAAATGATCCCCAAGCCAGCCTCTCAAATTCATCTCCCACCTAAACTCAGCCCTCCAGATGCCTCTCAGGCCACCACTCATCAGCTGTTTCGTACCATCTTTACAAAACCTCAGCAAATCTGTTTAAACATGCACCATCGCCCCTTTACTCACAACCTCCATGCCTCCACTCACGGGGTTTCTCTTGGCCATTACCAAATCCTGCTTTACATCAGACTTCGCCTTTTTACCCCTGAAACTCAGTAATTTCCATTTAAAACGTTCTATTTGTGCACTTATTTCCATTATGGGACCGTTCCCATTTTCTTCTGCTGTTTTCCTTTTACTGTACAAACATCCTAGAGGACAGGGCACCTCTGGTACTTGTCCAGCCCACGCATGTTCCCTAATCCAGCATTTCCCACCCGCTTTCAGCCCCTTCATCTTTCAAAACCCACATAATCCCCAATGATATCGTTAGTTTGTCAAAGGCCCCCAAAAAGCAGAGCCTCAAGTAGTCTGTATTATATAAAAGGTATTTTAAAGTACAAGCTTCAGCCTCTAAAATATCACCTTTAATCAATTAAAACTCTCACATGACCAGGCCCTGAGGCAGGAAATGGATGCCTCATGAGGGCAAAGTGCCACCTATTTTCACCACCTGGAGTTAGCCATGAGACACAAGGTAAGTTATCAAGCACGGGAGTCTGCGAAAAATAAACCCCACAAAATTCTTAATTATGGAGGGGCTTTTTTTTGCACAGGGTGCTCATCACAAGTCAAGTACATCGTTCCCATTAGGCTGAGTACACACGTGCAGGGTCACAGGGCAGAGCAGCAGCTCACTGAGGCAAACACATTTCTGGACTTGCACAACTCTGACATTTTTCAGAGCTATTCTTTTAAAAAAAGCAACCTAAATCCCTTTTCCTCATTGTGCCTTCAGACTAGAGCTTTGTCTTAAAAACCCAGAAAGATTAAATAAGAAACAGACAGAAAAGAATTACCGGTCTAGAAAGTTTAGAAGCACAAAAGAGATGCAAAAAAAAAAAAAAAAAGAAGAAACACAGAGAAAAATCATGAAACACCATAAAAAAGCCCAACCAGAAAAAGTCTCAAAGCACATAGAACAAGAGATACCAAAAAGGCAAAAAACCAAGTATGAGTTTTTATTCTAGTAGACACATCAGTTCCAAATAAACAACTTTTCTCCTCTGTCTTGCACAGGGCACTTTGTCATATGGAAAAAGGACCAGAACTACCAAGGCCAGAAACGGAAAGAGGGGGAACTTGAGAAGATACCAAAGAATAAGGTGGAGGAGAAACCAAAGAAACCAAAGCAGGATGCAATTTGTATTACATGTTTTGATAAGATGTCTTCCAAATATCGAGCCAGCGATCACCACCACCTCCCCACAGCGAGGGGCCGGGGAATCCCAGCAGCAGCCCCTTAGGGCATCTGCAAAACACCATCATTAGCAGATGTCACCCTTTTAAAAGGAGACAAATAATTAACAATCACTTCAGGACTACCTAAGAAGAGACTCACATAAACCAAGCTGCTGTTTGCTGCCGATGCCAGGAGACACCTGTGCTGAAGGTTTCAACAGGAGAGGTGGCCAGAGAAGGCCAGGGAAAGCCCATGTGCAGGGATGGAGCAGGTGGGAACACCCAGCACCACTCCCAGAGCACAGTCCTCATGGTACTCACCAGTACCCAGACACACAGCTGTAAAAAAAAACATGAACATTTTGGGGGTTGGCTTTTTGTTATTGTTTGGGTTTACTGTTTGTTTTGTGGGGTTTTGTTGTTGTTTTTTGTATAAAAGCAGGTTTTAGCTGCTTAAGGATTGGAGCATGGGAGTTTTAGTCAACAGAACAAGACTAAGTCAAATACTGTACTCTATCCACATTTCTTCCCACCTGTCTTCAGACTAGAATCCCATCAAATATGTAGATCTATATATTTATAGAAGTTACTCAACACATTGAACACCATCCAGATTACTTTCCTTAAAGCTTCCCACCCACTTTTCTGTACCTTCTCCCTCTACTTTCATTTTTGGGTCCTGCTGTTTTATCAACACGGTGTAAGGCTGTAACCATGTCATTCACCTGAAAGGGTCAGACACAGCCAGCGAGCACTCCACCCTCATGGAACACCAAAATTACCTTTTACTTCTCTTGCCACCGAAGAGCAGAACAGGCCACCAGCATGAAACCTCTACTTAGAATCACAGAATCATTCAGGTTGGAATATACCCTTGGGATCATCGAGTCCAACCATCAGCCCCACTCTACAAGTTCTCCCCTACACCAGATCCCTCAACACCACATCTAATCTACTCTGAAACACAGTCAGGGAGGGTGAATCCACCACTTCCCTGGGCAGCCCATTCCAGGCTCTGACCACTCTTGCTGGGAAGAATTCTTTCCTCACAGCCAGCCTAACCCTACCCTGCTGCACCTTGATGCCATTCCCTCTCCTATCACTAATTACCTGCGACCAGCACCAACCTCTCTACAATGTCCTTTCAAGCAGTTGTAGAGAGTGATGAGGTCTCCTCTCAGCCTCCTCTTCCTCAAACTGAACAGTCCCAGCTCCCTCAATGGCTCCTCATAAGATTTATGCCCCAGGCCCTTCCCCAGCTCTGTGTCCCTTGTCTGCACTCACTCCAGCCCCTCCAAATCTCTCTTGTGTTGAGGTGCCCAGAACTGGACACCAGACTCAATGGGCGGCCTCCCCAGTGCTGAGTACAGGGGGACAGTCACGTCCCTACTTCTGCTGGTACTTGGTACACGTTTTTTGGAGCTGCTCAGGCAGATGTGAGACAGAGCACATGTTAACACCAGGAGGAAGGAAGGATAAATAACTACTTGATAGGCCCCGATTCAGCATCCCTGGAACTCCCAGGGCACAGACCAGCATCCTGGCAATGCAGAGGCAACACACTGAGCTACCAGTCTCTCTTTCCTAGAGGCTCTAAGGGTAACCCTAACACAGAAGGGGAACAGTAAAGTGCTGGTTTCAAGCCTAGTTTAAAAACAGATGAGCAATAAGAAAGAAACCCCAAAGTATGTACTCAATGTGCTGAACATGCATCTTTAGGAAAAGACTTCTCAGGCTCTTGCATCATGTTTTGCTGGAGATGCACTCGTCAACATTACAAATAAGGCAGTGCACATCTTGAAAAAGTCTTTTTGCTCGGAGACTAAAAACGGTTTCACTCCCCAGGAAAGTGGTGACGCCTCTCTCTCCCCATGATGGCACCACAGTAAAGGGTTTAATCTCCCTGCACAGCCTGCACTTCCAGTGCCTACGCTTGTTTCAGCATCTGAACATAAAAGGGTTTTAAGCTGCAGTTCTCTTAAAAATACCTTGATGCACAGGGAGCATCCTTTGCTCTAACGATCCTGCTCAAAATTTCATGGCTTACAAGCAAAATATTTTAGCTCACCACTTCCACACTCAAAATACTTCAATAAAACACCCACACAGTGACAAGAATGAGACTTTAATCAGTTTTAAGTGGAGTTTTAACACTAAGAGATAAAGGGTTGTTAAACACAATAACAAACGGACATCTGATTTGTATGAGGCATTATCCTGTACATGTCATACTTGGTTTTTGTGTATTCTCAGTGCATAGCATTACACACAGAGCCACTGTTGCACAGCACAATAATATTTGAAGAGGCTGAATCAGAGTAAGGCTGCTTAACGGACTTGGGTTTTTTTTTCTTTTAGTATCTATATATATATGCGCTATATGAAAACAGACTGAAAATTTGAACTGGCAGAGAAAGGCAGCTCTGCCAAACACTGCAGTTGGAGCCCCTTTTAGTGCACAGTTCCACCCGATCCATCTGCATGCATGACACTTTCTAACAGTATTTAAAAGGTAAACGAGGCACTTTGTGGCAACCACCAGCATCGTTAACATATTGCACACATTTGCTGTGACTAAATGTGGAACTTGCACACTAGCATCCTGTTGTTTTTTTTGAAAGCTGAAACATTTGATGCTGCATGTAAACTCCACTTCAGTTTACAGTGTGTGCCACAGGAACAAATCTGGATGCTATTTATACAACTGCCCTTTAATAGCTGTGGCAAATATTTTGAGTGGGGCTACCAATGACTAGGGGATGCTTCAGGGCCTAACAGTAAGCTCTTACCAAAGTGATGCCTTCAGGTAGTTTCAGACATGTAAGCTGTTGCACATCCAAAGAAGTTTAAGCATACAGTCCAGAAACTCAAGGAAAGATTACCTGCAGAATGCAATTCAAGCTAATTATGAATACTGTCATAAATAAAGTTTTAATAAGGACTCAAAAACCTTTCAGTCATAGTAATTCTTGTCAACTTCTATGGGGATGGTAACTGAAATAAAGTATAGGAGAGTATGTATAATATATATTTATATATATAATATATATATAATGCCATTTTTCCATTTCCAATGACTACACCATAAAAATGTAAGCAAGGCTTCTCAAAGACATCGAAACAAACAAACAAACAAAATAATCAAAACCCTCATTCCAACCTTCACATTCCAAAGGAAAAATAACAGTGCAAAAGCCCACTGCCTCATGATTCCAATCCAGCCCTCAGAGTTACATACCGGAACCGCCCCAATCCAATCTTTATTACCCAAAGTGGGACACGGAGTAGTGTCACTATCCAAATACTCTTAAAGCATGAACGTTTTTATTAGCCAACACAACTTTCAACTGTTAAAAAACAGACAAGGTGAAACACGATTCGAAGGGAAAGAGTTAAACATCCTGTCCCAAGGTAACCACCTCCTGCTTGTCAATAACAGCGGGGATAATGAACACTGGAACCAGCAATCTTGATCCAATAAGCTATTAAAGTCTAATTAAATCTAGAAGTCAGAAAACATTTATCAGCTTTGTTAGAAGTTAGAATCGTGAACCTGATGAGTAAAACTGACCAACAGATACTGAGAAAAAACAAAAAAAAACCAAAAAAAAAGCACTTTATACCTTTGTTTACCAATAGTAATTACTGGAAGTCCTGCTTTGTCTCATTCAAACTCTTACTGTTAATGCTGTGGTACAGGGCCCTTACACGTCACACACAGTTGTTATCTAGGCAAGAACACAGCTACTGAACTTCAACGTCAGCACCAATAAGTTAATTAAAAGCAGGGGAGGGTGTATTACATCCTAAAAAAAAACCACCAAAAAAACAAAACCCAAAAAGCATCAATAGGACAATGCAAGGACAGCAATTCATGGTGTACTTTAGAGAGAATTTTGTCAGCTACTTCACATCCGTCTGCAACAGCGGTTGTACTCGTGTCACCTGCAGTCTGGGCACGTCAATTATATTCCAAAAGTGAATCTCAAGCCCTACTCCTGGCTATATCCCTACAAACAAGTAATACAACACCACCAGTTTAGAAACCTAATTTTGCTGGTTTTGTTTTTAATAGCAAACAATGTATTTTGGACAAGCTCCAATTTTAAAAGTAGACATCTTCACTATAAACCCAGTGTTCAGAATTTACTGCCACACTGGTTTCCTCTGTATCACAGAATGGTTTGGGTTGGAAAAGACCTTAGAGATTATCTAGTTGCTGCCCTGGGCAAGGACATCTCCCACCAGACCAGATTGCTCCAAGCCCCATCCAGCCCTGTCTCGAACCCCTCCAGGGATGGGGCAGCCACAGCTTCTCTGGGCAACCTGGGCCAGGCTCTTACCACCCTCAGAGTGGAAGACTTCTTTCCGAGATCTAACCTAGATCTTTCCTCTACCGGTTTGAATCCATTACCCCTTGTCCTATCCCTAAAAGGCCCTTGTAAGAAGTCCCTCAACATCCCTCCTTTAGGGTCCCTTCAGATACTGGAAGGCTGCTATAAGGCCTTCTCTTCTCCAGGTCAAACAACTCCAACTCTCCCAGCCTTCTTCATAAGAGAGGTTCTCCAGCCCTCCGATCACCGGTGTAATGTCTGTTTTTAAAACATTGTAGGTACTGAGTATTCAAGTAAAATTCCCTAACAGTTAATGACATATTTTATAGTGTGCAAAACTGCAAAACTCATTGTAATAGAATGTGTAAGGTCAAAGGGGTGGAACGGCTGACAGAGGTTTGATTGAATAAATGCATCATAAATCTTCAAAACAAATACTAACCTGGAGTATCTCCAATTGAAATTTCCTGTGCACCATTACAAAACATTGTTATATTAATGAGAAGAAAAGCTTGCAAGGCAGCACATGAAGTATTCACAGCAGGAATATGATTGAAAAACTAATAATATAAATGTAAGATGTTGACTGATGTATGCACTAATAACATCTGGCTTTTATCACTGGCCTTGATTACACAGGAGATGGAGCAGCCATTACAATTCAGAAGACAGTAATTCATTGTCAAATTCTGTAACAATTTGTTTCAAGCCCATATTTTAGTTGATAGCCTCCACATCTGTATGGTTAAGTCATTGTTGCTGTGTTTCCTTTCTGTGACCCCAATAATTTTTCTCCCTTCATTTGTGGGTCTTTAGGATTTTGTGAAGGTTCATTCCTGTACCCCTATACAGAATCACTCCCTCTAGCTGCCTTTTCTAGCACCATTACACTTAAAAAAGTAAAATGCACAAACAACAAGCAGTGACAGCGGCGACTCTTCCATTGTCCAGGATGAATTACGGCAGCATGCTAGAGAAAGGTGGATGTAAATAGCTGGATACGGTACACGGGCCAAGCTCCAGCAGACTAGATCCCTTTCTGAGCATTACTTTTCATCCCCCATCCAAAATACATGCATTAGAATGTAGTAGAACCGTCTAGGAACATCTCTTAGCCAACTGCAGACTTTTCTGTTGCCACACAAGTGCAAAATAAAGGGGCAGGATGTGAACCTGTATATTTTTGAAACTTTGTTTGGTGACAGAACACAAAAGGAAAAATTCCTACGTATACACATTAGGTCTGTCTCCACTTTTATAAAACTGGAATAAAATGGGAAAGTGCCATGTTTATAGTTCCTAATTGAAGTTTTAATGTCCTTTTGACACAAAAAGGTATATACATATCAGAGCTACGTAACCTTTTTTTTTTTTTCTCCAAATGGACAAGTGTCAAACCCTGTAGATTTATAGGGTAAAACAAGATTGGTCAGGAAAGAAGTGTTCTCCTATAATTGGTAATCTGACACTATGTCCTTTTGCCATTTAAAAAGGTCCTTGTTTCAGTTTATTCAAGTTTGTCACTCTTCATGGTTGGTTTTTGTGTGTTTTTTCTTTTTCATCTCCGATAAAAAAAATATTCAGACTTTTGTAATCTGTGTATGCTGATCTTCATCAAAAGGTTCATTCTCTGGATCAGAGTCAGTGGTGTCAGAGTATCTATAATGATCAGGTTCATTGTCACTAACATCTGGTGTTACAGAAGTTGAACTGCTAGCCTCTGGATTTGATGGCTCTTCTACTGTTTTTGTGAAAAATAGCTTCACCTGGGAAAGAAAAAAAGAACCAACATTTTAGAAGGGAACCCGCACTTTAACCGAGCACAGGCAACAATGCAGCCCCTGCTACACTGAATCATGCAAGTGCTCCTATCTCTACTTGGAAAGAAGGCAATAAGGAGCAAGCTTTGCTGCTGTTAGCCAGCCTCTCCCTAGCACCCCTGACACAACACAGAACAGACAAAGAAGCAGGTTTGTCAAGATCAGTTTGAAGGAATTCTGCCTATTTTCACCAACCGCTGGTACTCCCGAGTTACAGCAGTGGCCACACCACTGCAGCACACCATGCCACACTGAGCTTTTGGACCATCCTATCTTTTAGGCATCTGTGAGCACAAAAGGAGAGTGTAGTACCAGTGCACAGGAATCAACATAAGACTGGTGACACATATGTGTGTGTTTTAGAAGCGGCTACGACCATTACTGTCAAAGAAGCATTGCTGAGATCTAATCAATATATTATCAGCAAGTTAGAAAACAATAAAATTCTTTTAAATGCTTTTTTCATTTTTTAACAATAGTGCTGGCAATGGCTCATATTCCTCACAGCTGAGCTCACAGGTTTTCCCATGAGGCAGGCACCTCTGCCAATCAACTGAGGAATTACCATGCAGAGCTCAGAGCCGACGGCAACGCAGCTGGTACAGGAAAGATGCTACCTGGGTCTCCGGGTCTCCTACTACTCATCTCTAAAGGCTCTGAAGAATACCTGAAGCTTTTACTCACAGTCTCTAAACATTTATCAACCTCCCAAAAAGCAGATAAACTTAGCAAAGCTTCTAGCTTTGTAACTGGTGGCCATACTACTACGTGAATTCAGTTTCTACAGACAGCAGTTTCAAATGGTTCCCCCATCAGGCAAGACAAATCCAACAACATCATGCAGCTTTTCAGTTTTGTTTACACATAATATATACTGACCTTGAAGTTTGGAGAGAAATATCTGTTGGCTTTGTCTTTATTTGCTTTGTCTAGATCATTTTTTGTTAATGTAAGGATTAAATATTCCTTATCATTATCTGAGCGCTCTGTACTGAAAATACCATCAAGTTCCTGATCTGCAACTAGACTTCCATTTTCTACTTTGTCTGAATTTTCATCCAGTCCTATGAAGAATGTATTTACCCAAAAGTGAAACATTTTGTCCTGGGGGAGGAAGAACAGAAAGAACAAGCTTGCTTTAATATTCAACTAGTAGCACATAAATTAGTCTAATATAGTCATCTGGTCAAAACCAAAATGGTAATATCAACAGAACTTGTTTGGACAACAGTACATCATTGGTTACATTGCAGGCAAAGACATTTTCACCAACTGTTCTGCACAATACACAGAACTGTAATATTCAAATTCAGTTTTAACCAATTAAGCTTTCCAAAGTCACTCCTTATCAAAAGCTGGCATTAAAACAATCATACCTCCATAAGCAGATAATAAATTAAACAAGCTTTAAACTTGTATTCACAAGGCATAAAGAGATTTTTTTTACTCATATTTTGCCAAGCAGTAGCCAAACCTAATAGAGAGCCAGCATGACCCAGCTTAGGTGAGTAATATTTATCAAGAGCGGACACCCTCCCCCACAGCTTCCCACACAACAGAACACTTCTCTTTATTTTAAAATATATTAATTATATATAATTATATTAATACAGAAATAGCTGTAATTGAGCAAAACCACCCTACAAATACAGGACTATTGTAGTGGATTCGTTACTGCTTTATAGAGGTGGTTTCTACCAGACAGATGCTTGCTGACCAGTAGGGAGATAAAGTCAGACTCTGAAGGTCTCTGCTGTTATTCTACACAGTGGGAAGTTGACTGAAAAGATGAGGCACTGACAGTTTAAGTATATGCAACTGAAGTAGAACTTGACAGATGATGATCCAACAGCTGGAAAGGTATGAGGTCAGGTTATTCACTACAACATTGCAACAGGTATACCTATATAAAGACACAAAATGTGTTTTTTTTTAAAGTCACCAGAGAATAGCTGGTACCAGCCAGGATGGTACAGGCTTATCCGCTAGGACTAATGAGGTTCTTGTGAGTGTCTGTCTCCACCTGTGCTACGGAACGGGCGGCAACGCTTTGCTCTTGGCTAGACAATCTCTGAAGATGATATGGCCATGAACTTAAACCTTTAAACTCTCAGCTAAGTACCTTCCTAGGATGCACTGAATGCTATAGTTTTAGCCTCCATCCCTTGCCATACTTCTGTGAGTCGGGAGCTGCTGTTTCCAAGATCAGCTATCATTAGCAGATTGGTCCTGACTAACACATTAAGCACTTAACCTAAAATGCTAAGCTATATTTACTCCCTTCTTTACAAACGACACTTTCTATGTCACTCTGAGTTTTCAGGCAAAAGATCCAAAATGCAAACTGTCTTCCAACAATAGTATTTCTGGATTTCTGTGAAAGCTGCAGGGGTGACAAAGCTAGCATGTACTAGAGTCTAACATTCCTTGGTATTCTGAAGGACCAGAACATGAGCTGATTCCTTCTGAGCTAATTTACATATTTTGGTTTAACAGAGAGATCTAACTCCTATTTCCTATTGGAATTCCTGCATCCTGCCCCATCTTCCTAGGGCACTTCCTTCCTATTCACTTCTGCTGGTAAGCGGAAGTGGAGCAGAAGTGGTTTTAGTGTGTATCATATGAGCATGCCTCCCTGCTGAAAGCAATTTGGCACCAGCAAAACATCACAACACTTTCCTGGTCCATCAAGAAGGGGGCAGGGGAGAGCTGGACTATCACTCAGCTTATATTCTTCTTCCTCACAATTATAAATAAAAAGACGTAAGTGCACAAATACTGGGATATCAGAAGCATCTCATGAAACAGCTTCTACCTGCCTTCTCTACCACAGCTCTGTTGACCCATTTTCAGTATTTCAGGTAAAGTGCACCAACAAAGACAAAAATTAAATAATTCAGTCAGAAGCACTTCTGGTAGTTAAGCAGTTATTCATTTCAATGAATGTCTCTCTAGTACCTTCGGGAATCAAGTTGATCTACCAGATTAAGATGCTATAATTATAGTTGTCTTGGGAGACTAACAGATGTTTGCCACTGCCAGATCCCTCCATCACATCTTTAAAGAAGCCTCGTTGGAGCCCACCCAAGCAATGCAGCAGTCAGTAGCTTCTTCCTAGGCCCAACCTGCTTATACACTTAGCATCCTCTTATTCTTCACTAACACTACTTCAAGTCTTAAAAATGCCTGCCCCAGCATCCGGAAGTAGAGGATGAACATCTTGGTCAAGGTTTAAGCTCTGTTGGAACTGTAATGCTCCAACAAGTCATCAGCCTGCCTGCTGATGTCTCATGAAGAGGGCAACAGTCAGTCTTCCTCATAAACACATCTTCAGGGTAACCGGGTGCAGGCTCCTCTTATTCCCAGATGATGAGTCCTTCACAGATACGTAGTCCTCCAAAGAGATGAGATGGCTACTCTTGCTCAAACCAAAATGCCAGTTCAGGGCAAAAGAGAAACAACCAATGGTTTCAAGCTTTCAAGCTACACAACAGCTGGGATTTGGAATCCCTCCTGCAAAAACAGTGAGTAAAGGCAAACCTGAGCTGATGCTTCCAGCACTCAACAGTTCTGTAAGCAGGAGGATATATCACCTTGCAGTCTCACCAGTGGCAAAGAGGCCATCCTTCCAGTGAGGATTCAGAGAAGAAAGTGCATTTCCACACCATGACCATCGTTAAGAGAGATCCCACCTCTTGTAGCTGGGGTGATGATGCTACTTCAACACAGAAGCAGCAATGCACTTTGGTGCTGGTCCTCAGTGACACCCATGACACCTCCAGGGAGGTCAACAGGAAAGCAACAAAGCTGATGAACACACCACAGCAGACAGATGGAAAGTAACTTCCTCCAGAGCTGCTTCAGCACTATTTGTATAAGGCAGTACCAAAGCAGACAATGCCACTGAACGTAAACCAATGCCAGGAGAAGCAGGAGGCATGGTCTCATCACACCCTCACTTCATCAAGTGGAGAAGAACCAGGAAGGACTGCCTTGGCACTTGGCCTGCCTGAACATGCAACTGCAGGGACTCAGCTTTACTGATAAAAGTCTGGAGAAGACAAGACATGCAACAAACTTCTCACTAGACATCTGTTTTCCTTGGGACAAATTTGCAGAAGTCTTCAGAGACCCAAGCTAAACAACAGAACTTGGCTGAGCTGGCCATTTAGCCTCTTATCTCCCTCCAGCTTTTTAAAGCATCCCGTTATGTTCCTTCCTTTCCCACTACACTAACTTAATTAGCCTAATAAATTAAGTTCATAGGTACTGGAACCTGCCACAGTCACCCAAATTGAGAGCAGACTTGGTCAAGTTTTTTGGAATCAGCTCTTATAACTGCTATCACCAAAAAACCAAACTCATTTAGCTTCTGCTAAAGAGTCAGGCTCCAAGATATTTCATGAGAAACAATGAATAAAGTTGATGTAATTATAAGCCAAAGATAAGAATTTTAAAAATTAAGGCATGAATTGAACTTGGACTTTTTATAGCAAATGAGAGTACCACATCAAGTGCTCACAGGAACCTAATTTAACAAATAGGCTTCTGAAAATGAGTATTAGCTAAAGGCTTTTGGTATGTTTTGCTTCAAGTCCAGTTACATCACAGGCACCTATCTGTCTTAAAAAAATATATTAAAAAAAATCAGATCTATTTCTTCCCCTAACCAAACCTGTATCATAAAACCTACAGTGCAGTATCTGACAAAAGCTGATTTAATCACACTATTTTGACATACGATGCTTATCTCTACACTGTGTACTTTTTCTGTTCTGACTGTCAGAAAACTATACCTTGCTATAAAGCTGATCTGCATCTAACTGCAGACTGAGATCCAAATCCAAGGCCATCAGCTAGAAGTTCCCATATCTTCCTGAGAGTTTAATTTTGCAGAGATCTACAGGCGCTTATAATCACTTTGCAAAACCAGCAAGGGGTTTTGGAGATGCCAGCCAGCAAACAGAAGATGAAGATCATTATTTCAACCTTTTCCATACTGGCCTCACATTCTTCCTGCAGTCATAGCTCATGGAACTTGTAACCACTTTCAGAACAACAGCTGAAGTCTTCTGACATTTTCAGAGTTCATTCTTCCATGCTTGCTCAACAGCAGTCACCCATCGTCTTGAACTGTGTAGCAGAACTTCTCATCTATACAAACTCAAGAATTGAGGTGGCATACCCAATAGCACAAACAATGCCATCAGTCCAGCCTACACCAGTCTGGGCCTAAAACAGCAGTGACTCTTACAGGAAAAAAACCAACCAAACAAACAAACCCACATCAATGTCTCCTTCTCATCTGTACCGGGAGGACTTCTGGAAAAAAAGTTGCCTTTACCCCCAGGCTCTGCAGGCAGGAAGATTACAAGATCTATATTATTTTAAAACAGACTATCATTGAACCAAGTGATATAAGGATACTCTAAAATACTTTTAATATTATCATGCCCACATCAATAACTAGAAAAAGCTACACTGAAGCAAACTTAGAGAGCCTACAGCAGCAGCCTAGGATGGAAGGAAGCAAAGCTAGAAGTAAGACAAAATAAAGAACTACACTCAAAAAAATCCCCAAATTACCAACTTCTATGCATCAGAAATTCATACCTAATAGCTGCATTTGAGCCTCAATTCATTTTGTTCTCAATGAGAATGCATTTCATTCTTGAAAGGAATCACACTGAAGAAATGGTCCAAGAAAGTAAACAACTTTATTAGACAAGACCAGACCAAAAGCTGTGGACTTACTAACTGATGCCAGGTTGCTCAGATTAAGGAAGAGATAGTTTTTGAAAGCAGTCACCCTCTTGCCAGCATCTTCTCACCAGCACCAATAATGCTTTGGCTCAGGGCAGCTCTCCATAGCCACTGAATTTGCTTAGTTTTGCCTTTAAAGAAAGAAAACACTCAACTGCTTTATGTTTCATATTGACATTGCAACTCTAGGTGCTTACAGCCATTTGATCCTTCACGCTTGTTTTGTTTCATGCACACCAATTTTACTCAAGAAGAGCTTGATCAAAGTTTAGGAGGAGCCTCCAAAGAAGAGAGCTCTGCAGGTCGCGTCACTGTTCTTCAGAGGATTAAAAATTTTGCAAGCAAGTACAGGTGAGCAAATCTGGAGCTCTATAGGTGAGATCAGTGGGATCAGACAACAAACCAGACCAAACAGGAGGACACAGACCTTCCTTTTATCTCCACAGATGAGACATGGAATTGCTCCAGCCTGAAGGAATCGAGACCTACATTTTCAATTAATGTTATTATTTTTATTAGATTTCTTATGGAAAGTTAAAAAGCAGGTTGGTACAAATGTAATGCCTTTGTGTGTGTGCAAGAGAACTTGTTTAGCAGCTACAGGTAAATATCCTAAAAGAAAACCTTGGAAGAGCAGGAACCAGCGACAGGCAACAGACCTGTAATTCCAGCTTTCATAAGCACAAGCGAATAAACCAGAATCTCTGAAATATAAAATCCTTTTACTCCTAATTACACTGTTCCATATTAATTAAGTGATCACTGCAGAGAAGTGATGATCTTCAAAATGTAACAAGTCTCCACAATGGAAATCCCTCTTTTTGGCTTTTGAGTAAAAAACAGGTAGAATCAGTTTATCCTAGAAAAGAAACAGGCTCAGATGCAAAACATCTGTACAGAGAAACGCATTCAACTTTGTGTCAAGGTAGGTTTTCTGCTTTGCTTTACATCCTTCTTAGTCACTTTATGGAACAAGTTGTCAAAAGGACCATGGTAGAAGGGTTTCCTCTAGAACCAAAGCACGTCAGAGGTGGAATATTTCACTAATTCTCAATATGAAGACCTCAGCAGTGGTTTCCTAAAACAGACTAACATGTTTACCTCTGCGATGATCCACAGATCCAGTCCCAGATGCCCTCAATTCCCGTCTGTATTTACAGTAGAGCTAACAGAGGTGGTCTTACCAGACTTGGGTTACACCACACACCTAACTTTCTTTTGGCCTCCAGTCTTAGACAAGGATGAGGGCAATTAGACAATAGATTTAACAGATCTTTGAGGCAGATTATCAAGGTGGTTTCTTTGCAAGAGACTTCCATTTTGTGAAGGGAGAGTTTTTATCTCTCAGAAAAACACTTGCAGATGTTGAAAGAAGAACTTTCACCATCTCAGCACTGCTTGGCCCTAGCTGTCAAAAATCTCTGAGAAAAGGAGCACCTCTGCACTATCCACCCAAAGCCTGAATAGTCAGGGCACTTGGTAAGAACAGACAAAACAAAACAAAAAAAAAATTAAACCAGCTACTCAGAAACTACAAAGATTTTTAAGAAATGAAATCATGGTTGATATGACATTCTGAAATTAAACTACAGCATAGTAACATACTTGCTGTGTTTCTGCAGACAGTTTTACACACTCCTACTACCGAAATTGTATGTGAGAATGAGGCTCTAGTTTACACTGTCACTGGATCTCAGTGCAAATAAAACAAACACAGGAGTTCACTCCTGGTGCTGCAAGATCCAACATCTGAGCTGTTGCACTGATATTTCAGGAGCTTACTCAAGCAGGGGCAGTGCAGCACAATGCTTCCTATAAAGTCCATTTGCAATCCATGCGGTACTGAAGATGGTAAAGAAACAACAAATTCACAGTTAAGCTAGGACAAGAGACTGGATACAACGGGACCTTGCCTCTGTTTGGGTTTTTTTCCATCTCCTCTCTGCATCCCTCATATCTAGCCCACAGTACTTATCTGCATGCTCCATTAAAAGCACACATTCTCAGAACTGGCTCCTATGCATTGCAGATATGTCAAGATTTTAACATTGACTTAAAGTAGAACACTTGCTTTCAAAAGGCTTTGCTTTACAGTTCTCCATATTGCACATAACTGCACTGACCAACTAAAACATCTCTTTAAACAAGCAGATGTGGAAAACATTCCCATTAGAAACTGTTTTAACACTTTGGCAGACATCAGCACATAGCACACAACAAAATACATTTCCACCTAGTGAAACTGCATCATTAATCTAGTTACCAATACCTTGAATAA
>VZTM01029765.1:31980-44163 GCA_013400555.1 Jacana jacana | reverse complement strand
CACAAAACAGCAGCCACATATACTGACACACACATCTTGTAGGTAACAATCTGCATGTGCCGTTGCAAGAGACTTTGGGCAGTCTCAAGAGTTCTCATCACTTATGTTTGTCTCCCAATCCACTCCAGTATTTTCTGATTTTTAGCCTTTGCCTGGACAAAGCATTCACTCAGTGAGCGCTCTTAAGTTTTATAAGATCTATTGAACAGTGAAAAACTATAAAGAATTTTTAGTAGTAAATACAAAGGTAGTCTTTAATCAACATGGTCTCATCCCCACCTTGCACTTTGGTAGATGCAAACTGGCTCCACAAGCACCAGAATTAATGAAACAGTGACGGAACATTCATCTTTTAAGAACTCGCTGACTTAGGGGTCAAAATAAGTTCTAGATTAAGTTTTTTTTTCCCATGATTGAAGACACTGATAAAATTCTCAGTTCTGAGTGAGTTGTCTAAACAGCATTGCACCATGGAACTGAGAGATGGCTGAATACATTGCAGAGATACTTTTATAAAGTACGTAGGAACTCGATTATCTTGGAAATTCAACCAAATTTGACAGATGTGTTGAAATCAGCCAAGAGCACACTGATAGGATCTTCCATGGCTGCTCAAATCTTAGGAAAGTGAAGAAAACAGCTGGAGTTAACTTATTCAGTATGCAAGTCTATTTTTAGAATGAGAATGTTTCTTCCTCAATTAGATTACTCACTGCTACCCAAACAACTGCAATACATACGCAGTCTCATTTTTTTTATCCAGCCTTTGTATTTAATCTCACCAGCTCCCACAATATCCAGCTTTTATTTTGTGGTAGATACTCTCCTTGGGAAAACTAGACACTACTGCCATTACATATGACCAAAGAATAACCAACATCCCAGCCCTGCATCCAGATTGGCTTGACAACATTTTCTAGAAAAATGAGAAAACCAACCTTTTTCAACATCTTGTTCTGTTTGTGGAAAAATTCCACTTTGATATCACCGCATACCGGCAAAGGTTGAGGGAACTCAAAGTACATATACTTGTCTTCACGTCTTGAGGGTCCTGAAGGGGACGTGAATATCTTTACCTTTAACTGGTACACCACAAACTGAGGATCTGCAGGCCAAAACAGAGTGTCACTTCATAAGAAATGCCTTAAAGCATCAAGAAGTACAATGTTAGTATCAGAATCACAATCATGAGCTAGGATATTTTGAAAGTTAAATAACTATCTATTAAAAGTTAAATCACCACAGGGCATCAAACTTGGCTGGATGTTACCAGAAACCACCAAACAGATTTCTGTCCTTTCCAGCAATACTCTCAGGCAACCATGGGGTTGCCTTTTCTCTTTAATATAGTAAGAGATGATTGTACAAAGTGACAACTTATTGACTTTTCTGTGCATATTGCCTCTCATCTCTGTGTCTCATGGACATAACTCTTTCGTCTCTTCTTCAAACCGCAGAGTAGGTGGTCACATCAGCACAAACTGATTTCTAAGCTTACACAAATAGAACGGTTACACAAGCAAAAACAAAGACAATATTTATCATTCATGCTCAAGCCAACTAGCAATGACAAATTATACAGACACAGATCACCGTCACACCAAAGAAGTACCCTTCCAAATTATATCTACAGGGGTAACACCTGAAACTATGAGGCTTTTTTGGTACAACCTAAGCAGATTTTCTTTGGAAATCACCAGACACCAGCATGAAAGCCAGAAATGTTAAATGCAACTTATTTAAAGAAGTCTTTCTGCATTTGCTCCCGACTTCTCTGTTAGAATCAAAGGCATAGTGCTCTCTCTGTGAGACAACTCACACTGACCCATACCCTGCCATAGAGTATGTCATCATGTGAAACTGTCCTTGCCGAGCTGTGGAAGTCCCTACTGGGCTACACACACTATCTGGCTAAACAGGCTAGTTGTAAAACTGCTATTTATCTCCCTCAAATCCTCAGAGCAGTGAAAGCGTGTCATCCCTTCATCTTATGCAAGAGGGACAACCCTGCTTGGTCAGTGACTTAAATTAAAACAGATGGAAGATAACAAGGAAGTCAGATTTAAATTTATATGTTGGTAAAATTACTACCATTGCAGCAGATAACACAAACCATTGGTTTCACATTCTGAAGAAATCACTGAAAACTCCACAGAAACATGCAGTAGACAAAGATGCTGAAGTTGATAGTTACTCTGCCTTCTTTCGTTTATCCCAACATCCTGCTGTGAAAATAGCACGCTAACAGCCCAGGAAAGAAACAAGTTAATGCTCGTGTGAGAAATTCATACTTGTAGCTTGATTTCACAAGCATAGCATAGTTTATCCAAAACATTAGAAGAGTGGTAATTGCAGAAATCTGTAACCTCCTCACCTCTACCCTAGAGGTAGGGGGTTTTGGCAGAGGCTCCTCCCTTCCTCCTCCTGTAAATACAGTTAGCCTGACAAGTTGCTTGTTTCTTATATGCACTGCATGTTCAGGTACTGTCTTACAACAATACTGCAATTTTAAACACTGGAATTAATTACAAATTGGAGTAATCCCCACAGCAAAGCCATTAGAAAGACCTTTTCCACTAACAAAAAATGAACACGCCACACTGAGCAGTTCTTGCCCTGTAATACAGCCCACAGAAGGACAGAAGTGAATCTGCATTTATACTTCAAAGTTTCAAGGAATATACTCTTCCTAAATACTTCCCAATTTAAAACTGTAGTGAAACAACCCTATGAGACTTTCACAACCCTAAACTTACTACACCTGTGAGGATGCTAGCAGGCAGACCACATTAACCCAGCAGACTTTGAAATGCAAATTGTTTAAGTATGACCTTCTCCACCATCAAGATGGGCAGCTCTTAGCGTCATGTAACGGAATGACACCTGTCACATAACCAAGCCATGTCCGAGGCCAACGTGTTTGCTTACAAGGGCTGTGGAGGTTAGTGGGGAGATGGGTACTTACTGCAAGTTCCGCTGCTGAACATGGGAATTGTTTCAAACATCATCTTGTGAAACAGCAGTGCCACTGGTCTGTAATCCAGGTGATTCTTTAACAGGTAGCTATAGTAGTACACGTAGCGTCTCTGGCTAGGAATTGTCACTCCCTAAAGACAGAGAAAACAAATGTCAAAAACCAGCAAGACCATTTATTATCATCAACAGAGATCCTGCCCATTGCCTCCAGATCTAACTAAAGGCAAATAAACCACAAATGAAAAGGTAGCTAAAGCACCTGGAACAGACCATCATGATTTATGCCAAGGATGCCTCTACAGCAGCTACACTGGAGACAGGCATACAGAGCAAAGCATCTATGCTGGCCATACCTAGAAAGCAGGGGAGTGCTGCACGACTCTCTACACTGCACAGAAACCCAGCCACGCACGCTTTTAGCTCAGTCACTCATGAGGACACAGCGATTTCCTCATTGTGGACCATCCCAGACAGCTCAAGGACTAGCAAAGACAGAATCCACCACCAACCCATTCCTAAAGACAGACTCTGCGAGCATTTCCCTTTTCTCTAGACACACGTCCACATCTCTTGCTCCTGCAGAGCTTTTAAGAGGAAACTGCTTGCACACATTATCTAAAACCAGTCCTCAGCATGGAACAAGCATGACACTGGTTTACCAGTTGCTTTAGTACATACATATCTCCATACATTCACCTCAAGCAATGATGCAAACAACAGACACCCTCAGGTGGTAGAGGATGGCACCATGCTGTTGGGTTTTGGGGGGGGGAGGGGGAGGAACATTAAGCAGGAGGCATCTTGAACATATTCTAATTTTAAAGCACCAGCAAAACAGAGTTACGTTTTTGACGGCGGTTTAAATCAAAAAGATTCTAATTTTGTTTGCCGAGATCACTGTACTCCAGACTGATGGCACCTTCCATTACAAAATACCCTTCTGAAACACTTCCACAAAAACTAGAAATAGAAAATGTCATTAATATAGGCCCAATAGCCCAAACTGTTAAACAAAGGACTTGTCAGTTGAACTACAACTCAAAGCAAGTGTTCACATCAGAGAACATGTAATCAGAGAATGTTTTTATTACTGTTTTTAAATCATCTTAAACTTCAAGGAGGAGAATACTTAAAAAAGCTCTTCTCGCTAATATTTTCAAGCAAAAGGCATAGAAATGAAAAATAATTTAGTTTCCTGAAAAAAGCATTACATAGCTTATATAACAACCCATACTACATGCTTGCAACAGCATCCGTAAGTAAACTTTCATATTAAAGCTAGTCTGAAATTGCAATAAACTGGAGGTAAACAAAAAGGTTTCCTATACAACTGTCAGCATTTTGGTCATAAAACCCAGAACACATTATTTCTATAAACAGTTAGTTCTCATACCTGCTTCACCTTACAACACTCCCTAGCTAAGAGCAGCCATAGTACTTTCAATATAGTAAGCATTAGCGTCTATTCTGCACACAGGAAAATATTAACTTCCTGTCATTATTTAAAAATAAAAGTAAAACTAAATCATAATTATGTCTCCTTACCACTTCAGCTGTTTCTAAAGTACATAAAAGACATCTCCCTACAGCACTTGTACAATGACCTTGTTACATAGCCTTCTACACCGACCACGGCTTTGCTTCAGATGTCATCTCGCAGGTTATTACATCCACTTCTTCACAGAACTTTAAAGGTTGCTTTTCTGGGCTCTAAGCTTCACGGCTGAGAAAATTCCCAGCCTCAGAGCAAACCCATCAGTAATTTGCCAATGCCACCAATCAGAAGAAAACCATGCATCATGCTCTGCTCATAGCTTCTTCACGCCAAAAAGGATGTGCCCCAAGGAGATACCCCAGTACAACTTAGGACAACCAGGGCTGGGATGAGAACAAAGGGAACACAGTCACTTTTGCAGCTATATAAAGTGATAGCTGATCTCAAAGCAAAACCAGTTCTTAGCCAAAAGGGCAGTTTTATCCCTCCAGCCAGAGATTTTAGCTCCCTGGAGACATAGCCTTTACCCTGAGATGCTAAGAAACAGCCACACCAAGTGGAACAAAGTTCTCAGTTTTCCAAAGGTCTGATTTCTGAGCAGAACACTTTCATAACAAGCTAACATTCTGGGAGGTGCAATCTCCTCCCTGCTTACTTTTAGTCAAGAAGAATAAAGAACAGGGGAGCTGGTTAAGCATTTTCTCCCCATGAAACTTAAATTTCCCATGTATCATCATCATTTTTTAAATGGACATTAGTAAAGCTTCTCTACCCCCTATGCCAGAGTTTCACAGGGCACTACCAAGCTATATAGACATCACAAAAATCGTCAGGTGCTGCTCCTGGTTCTCCTCTCAGCATTGTATGGGCCATATTATGAAGAAAAAAAACCAAAACAGCCAAAAACTATTTTTGAAAGTAATATTCCCAGACTCACTTTAGTAACATCCCCTACTGTGACAGTAAAGCTAAAGCTGCAGCCTCAGACTACGCTTATGGCATGAGTTTAGCAGAGGTTGTCAAAAGGCACCACAACTAACCAGCTCTGATACATGGGATATCTACTCTGCTCAGAGTCATTCTGACACTTCCTTGCACAGAATAATTGATTTCCATTTCCTGGAAACAGTTCCACTATTCAGAACCATTCCTAAAAATACAACAGTACAATAGTCAGAGAACGCTCCTGATTGGAAAAATCTCCAGCTCAAGCATTTGACCAGGTGTTCCCAGCTGATACCTATCTGTTGATTAGACCATGCTTCTTTCTGAGTCTAATCCTCCCCATAAAACTCTTCAAGGCAGGAATAAATAAAGACCTTCTTCCAGATGAATGAAGGTCAGTTGTCAGTCTTTGGCATCACAGTAGTATTTCAGTGTCCATCTTAAGGAAGAAATGGGTGATAAATTAACTATTTCAAACCCTGGAAGCAGCAGCTTTGAGAGGTTTACCTTTCCCCCAGCTCTGAAAACAGGCTAGACCACTGCAGTTCTTCATCCTATTTCAGAAAATAGTTTGTCTTCCTTGGTTCAAAAAACAACCAAAACCAGAAGTCAGTCCTGTTCTACTGCAGTGGTAGTGACTGAGAGACAACTATTTAGCCAATACTTTCTGTTCTTCATCATTCTGTTCTCCTGAAAAAGTTCCCTCCACTATGGCAAGGTACAGAAATCAAAAGAGGCAGCTTATAGAGGAAAAAACACCAAACCAAAATACATCACTAAAG
Source organism: Jacana jacana (assembly GCA_013400555.1). NCBI lineage: Eukaryota > Metazoa > Chordata > Aves > Charadriiformes > Jacanidae > Jacana > Jacana jacana. Next base: position 37,965 of record VZTM01029765.1, on the reverse strand, counting down.
TTTCCAGTCAGACACAGACTTTTAGACTCAGTTCTGCAGTGTCTTATTCCCCTACTACTTCTCCCAGGACAACAGTATATCAACAGACTATCTAGCAACTGTCACCCTCATCTACAACTCTCACTTCATACTGCAAAGGCTTCTGTGAAGCTGCTTCTCCCAGCAGACGGTGGGAAATGCTTGCTACAGAAGTACTCAGGTTTGTTTTCTTGACCAGTCATGCTTCCTCTTGCAATTAGACACACACTTCCTGCTGGCACGGACTAAATCTTGAGAATCACTTCGCCAGGCACATTAATGACAACAGTGATTCTCTCTATACTGTTCTGAGTGGGCACCCTATGGTTGCTTTAAATGAAGAAAATTTGGAACCTGATTAAAGACAGTTTCCCTTCATCATACATCTGTTGGTCCACCAAAAAAACAAACACACACTCAAAAAGCACATTCTCCTCTTCCTACATGTAAACAGTTCTTTTGAGGCCTCATTTACTTTGAGTCCAGGAGGTCAAATATATAAAAGTGTGGTGAAGTGTCAAATCAGAGAGCAGGACATGACATGTGTGTAACACTGAAATATGGGCCACAGGGGAAGAAAAGGCTCTCAGAACCTGCACGGAAGTATCTGCTTAAAAACACTACTTTAATGAATACGTGAATTACTGGCTGCCTCCTGTCCACAAAGATAACCATGTTCAAGTGGAGCTGGACAAAAATAAAAAACATCAACTCTTCCAGTAGAGACATCAAAACCAGAACAAAATTGCTGGTTACAGACAAATATTTACAGTGAAGATAAACACTATCCCTGTTTACTAAATTCATTACCTCAAACACACCAGAGGTACCACCAAGTACAGATGAACACCTAACCAACTTTACCCTCAACACCCTAAGATGCAGAAATATTACCCTTCTTTTTACAGCAAGGAAACTGAGGTACAACACACTTCACCGTGTATTGGTAAGTTTGGTAGTTTTGATGATCCAGCTCTTACTAGCAGAAGTAATCTACACTGTTTATTCTCCACACAGCCTATTCCTATTCACTAGCATGCAGTCTTACCAAAAGTCACAAAGTTTTGTTGGGAACCTTTACACTGTCTCTGCTCTAGTATTAGATCAAAACTATCTTCTCAGAGCGAGCAAACTAAAAAGGTATTTGCTCCTTTCAACGACCAAATTCCAAAAATCTTTATGTGACACTTAAGCTCTCAAGAGCCTTACACGAAGCTCGGAGTATTAGAGGTTTACACACTGTGAAATTAATACTTTATGCAAATATTGGAGGAACACAGAGAGCTCTATACTTGAGTACAGTGAAACTGGCTTGCCAGAATGATCCCCCTAGGCTGCTCCACCAACATACAATAAGAAATGATGGAAGCCAAGCAGAAAAGCTTGCTGAAGTGACCTTGCAATTCTCATTATCTTGGGTGATTTCAAACAAGGATTTTTAAATTCCCATTAATGAGGCACTAGAAAGGTCCAACAGAGAGTTTCTACTAAATGTGTCTGTACCACTGAAAAGGTCTTAACAGAACACTCCTGTAGCCAGGAACATCATTTCTCTGGAATCAGATCCACCCCCATTTCTCCTCAGGAGAAGCACAAGAAACTAAATGGCAGCAGCTCATGAAGCAGGCTGTGATGCAGTCTGGGCTTAACCACCCTTTTATTGAAAAGGGGCATCCAACAACAGAATCTTCCAGTATACTCTTCCAGCAGGGACATTAAACTTCAACATGCACTGTAATGACTACACATCTCTAAACACCACCACAGAAGTTAAGATAAACTGAAGAGATAATCATTCAGGCAAAACAAGCTAGAATAATCCTCTTATTTGGGTTGAGAACACTGAAGTTCACCAATCAACTGCTCATTTGATGTAACACATAGCAGAATGCTGTTTAAAAGGCTATTTAAAATAAACTAGATCTTCTTGTACAGGAGATGGAAAGAATGGACTTTTTTAGCGTTGTGATTAATTGCTGCTGCTTGGGAAAGCTTTTTCACTAAGAACAACTGCACTGATCCAATAGCATTAAAGCTAAACCAAACCAGGCATCAGAACTTATGGGAAATAGTTCTTACAGGGCAGAAGGCAAAAAGAGGGTCTATGAGAATGAAGAACTCTTCTCATCGTAGGAGATCAGGTTTGAGACCATCTACAGAACTTGAAGGTACATAAATCCATAGGACCTGATGAAATCCATCCACAGATCCCGAGGGAGCTGGCAGTTGAAGTCACTAAGCTGCTTTCCATTTAAAAGGTCATGGCATAAAACAAAGTCACGGCATTGGTAGGCAAGGGCAGAGCAAAAGCCATCATCCACCTGGACATATGCAAAGCATCTGCCACTGTCCCACATGACATCCTTGTCTCTAAATTGGAAAGTCATGGATTTGATGGATAGACCACTCATGGATAAGGAGTGGGCTAGATGGTGCGTCATCTAGCAGTTGTGGTCAATGGCTCAATGCCCAAGTGGAAGTCAGCAACAAATGTCATTTTTCAGTGGTTGGTACTGGAACCAGTGCTGTTGGGAGTCACTGTCTGTACAGTGGGATTGTGTGCAACCTCAGAAAGTTCATTGATGACACCACCAACACGCTGGAGGGAAGAGATGGCATCCAGATGGACCTGGACAGGCTCGAGAGGCGGGCCCATGAAAACCTCATGAAGCTCAACAAGGCCAAGAGTAAGGTCCTAAACCTCGGTCATGGTAATCCCAAGCACAAATGCAAGTTGAGAGAAGAATGGATTGAGAGCAGCCTTGAGGAGGAGGACTTGATAGCATTGGTGGATGAGAAGCTCAACATGAGCCAGCAATGTGTGCTAGCAGCCCAGAAAGCCAACTGCATTCTGGGTTGCACTAAAAGAATGAGACCAGCAGGTGAAGGGAGGTGATTTTGCCTCTCTGCTCTGATGAAACCCCACCTGGAATACTGTGTCCAGCTCTGGAGTCCTCAACACAGGAAGGACATGGACCTGCTGGAACAAGTCCAGAGGAGGGCCAAAAAGATGATCAGAGGGCTGGAGAACCACTCGTATGATGACAGAAAGCTGGGGTTGTTCAGCTTGGAGAAGAGAAAGCTCCAGGAAGACATTATAGCAACCTTCCAGTACCTGAAGGGGCTACAGGATAGATGGGGAGGGACTCTTTATCACAAGGTGTAACAATGGGACAAGGGGTAACAGTTTTCAACTGAAAGAGGGGAGATTAAGATTAGATATTAGGAAGAAATTCTTTGCTGTGAGGGTGGCGAGACACTGGCTTAGGTTGCCCAGAGAACTTGTGGCTGCCCCATCCCTGGGAGTGTTCAAGGCCAGGCTGGATGGGGCTTTGAGCAACCTGGTCTGGAGGGAGGTGTCCCTGGCCAGGGCAGGGGGGTTGGAACTTGATCTTGAAGGTTCCTTCCAACCCGAATTAATCTATGAGTCAGACTGACCTGAAGACAAAAAAGCATAAAAATACAGGTAAGGAGAACAGAAAACATCTTACCTTCTTGTCTCTGGTCCTTACTTCCCCATAGAAATCTAGGGCTTCTTGAGCCTTTAAAAACTTGCCTCGATGCAACAAGTATGCACATATCATTACACCAGTTCGTCCCTTTCCAGCTTTACAGTGGATCGCTGCAACATGATTGTCATCTTCACTTAACCATTGGTCAAGATCTTCACAAAAAGGTTTGATAAGCTCTAGCTGTGGTGGGTTATGGTCTTCAAAAGGGTACTGTGCAACTGCAATAAGAATTAGTAATTTAGCAAAGTCTCAAAAGGAAATAGCAGCAAGTTCAACTAGACAGGTCAACTTTGTGACAAGTATGCAAAAAAAATTCCCTTTCCAAATACTCCCCCCATCTTGCATATAGATATGTACATTTTTTTATTCCCCTGTTATTCAGCAACATACTGCATATTATATGCATGGCAGATGATCCTTTAGTAAGAGATAAGCAAGCATCCTGCTTCCTGAAAAGACTACTTCCCACCACCACTGGAATGAGTGGCACACTCTGTATCTTACACCCCAAATTTTCTAGAATTGGCACAAAGAATAACGTTGTGAATTACTCTAGCAATGGCCAAGCTACCTGCTGAGAGAAAACAGCGCCAGACCTCAGTCACTCATCAGACAATAGGAATTTTGCTGAAAAAATATCTGAGCCACTTGGGTCTACATTTGGAACAAACTCTCAGAACTTTCTCAAAGGGGTTTTTGAAACAAAAAAACTCTGCAACTTCCATATTAGAAAATGGTGATCAGAAATCTCATGTAAGGCACTCATAATACTTCCAGGTTTTAAAGTCAAACCACCAGACGAAGTTGTCCCTTTTCTTACATGGATGCACACAAACACTTTTTCCATCTAGAGATGGAAAGAATTTCAAGCAAGCATGCAGGAAATGAAATAAAACTCAAGAGAGCAAAAAATAAGCAATAAACAGAAAGGGGAACCCAAAACTCTGAAGACCTTGGATAAGACAGCAGACAATGCCATGCTGACCGGCAGATTACGCAGGGCTGTACTACCTTCATCAGGGGAAGAGGACTTTATCAAATGCAGACCAACTCTGCAGACTTAGGATCTTATAAATACAAGTCTGGTTCACTGAAAGATTTTCAGCTCGAATCACCATATCCTTTCCTGGTTTAAGTATCACCACATCTCATTTGTGGCAAGTGTTTGTATTCATTCCATAAGTACTACTCTCCTGTCATACATACAAGGCTCCTTTAGATGAATCCCTAAGGACTTAAGGGATCCCTAAAGAGCAGAACTGAGGGATGAAGTTATGGTCTTCAATGCAGCACAAGTCCAAAGCCTCCTGGCCATGGACTTACCCACACAGAAAATTCACAGAATCACAGAATGGTAGAAGTTGGAAGGGACCTCTGAAGATTAACTTGTCCAGCCCTCCTGCCAAAGCAAGGTCACCTACAGCAGGCTGGACAAGAATTTATCCAGGCAAGCTTGGAGTCACAGAAGAGAAGGGGAGACTCCATAACATCTCCAAGCAGCCTGTTCCAGGGCTCAGGCACCCTTAAAGGAAAGAAGTTTAAAGAAGTTTTTTCCTTATGTTGAGACAGAACTTCCTGGGTTCTGGTTTATGTCCATTGCCCCTTGTCACCAGGCACCACAGAGAAGAGCCTGGCCCCATCCTCTTGACACCCATCCTTTCCATATTGATACGGTCCCTTCTCAGTCTTCTCTTCTCCAGGCTAAACAGAACCAGGTCTCTCAGCCTTTCCTCATCAGAGACATGCTCCTGTCTCCTCCTCATCTTCATAGCCTTCATCTGGACTCTCCAGTAGTTCCCTGTTTTTCTTGAACTAGGGGGCCCAGAACTGGACACGGTGCTCAGATGTGGCTTCACCAGGGCAGAGCAGAGGGGCAGGATGACCTCCCTCACCTGCTGGCCACGTTCTTTTTAATGTGCCCCAGGAGACCCTTGGCCTTCTTCGCCACAAGGGCCAATTGCTGACTCGATATTCACTTACAGTACAGACCACCCCCTTATTCTCTCAGGAGACCAAACAGGTAGGCCAAATAAAGCGCATAATCTTTGTTAACGCAGCAAAGATTAATGAATGTGAACATACAGTAATAAATTCTTCCACATGGAAGATCCAAAGATGGCCCAGATGATCATTTTATGTGAACTTAGAGATGCCACTTTCTGCAGCAGATGTAAATATAAGGAGGATTTTATTTAGAAACCCTTAAGAAAAGAAGCTGTATGGGGATGCTGCAAATTCATCCACACAACTTTGGACTCTCTTAGCTACATTTAATAAGGTTCTTTCAAAGAGGAGAGACAAAAGCAATCCTGAAAAAACAGCCTGAAAAATCTCGTGTAGTAGCAGCACACTCAAGATGTTCTCCAAGATTTGGGATCATAGTCAAACCCTGCGATATTTTCTTCAAAGCTGGAATGAGGAACAGATGAAATGCACACCCTGTGACAGTGCAGGA
>VZTM01029765.1:4310-31334 GCA_013400555.1 Jacana jacana | reverse complement strand
AGAAGAAGCGGGGGGGAGGAAGAAGAAAGGAGGGGGGGGAGAAATGGGGAAAAAAGGGAAGCCTGTGGCAAAGCAGAAGGGAATTTTCAGTATGGAAGTACATAGAAATTGCAAAAGCCTAGACTAGTATCCAAAGAAAAAGACCTTTCAACATTTGGTGTTGAATTTGATGGGAGAGCATCCAAGTTGAAACAGAGGTGTTCATGATAAGTCTACAAATGTGACGTTCCCTTTGAAATTAATTCACTTTAGAAGGTTTTAAAGCAGAACTGTTGTTCTCTGCTAAGGGAAGTTCAAGTCACCAATTTGGTTGTTTAAGGTAACTAGTTCGAGGAGGAAAAGAAAGGCAGACAACACACAGCCCTCTACAACAACATTGCCTCTTGCAGGGATGCTGCCAAGGGTGCTGTCACAAACAACATCTTGGGCTGGGATTGACAGTGAAGGGAGCTGAGCACCCCTGTAACACAAAGCAAAGCAAACATATGTCTGGACATATTAGAAGCACGTCCTTTTCATTTACACCTTTTACTAAAATCTGTTTGAGCAGATCTTAAAATACTTTTTGTGGCCTGGATGTATTGAGTGAGGTTTCAAGGATAATGCCATTCAACACCATGAGAGCAAACCAGGAGCAAAGATCTCTTCAAAATGAAAATTTCAGTCCTGCATTCAGACATTAAAGCAGCCAATGACACTTTGGTCATATTCTAAACACTTTCTTTACAGCTCAATGAAATCATAATCATGAAAGAAGTTGCTGACCCCTTGCTACAATTAGCCAGTAAGGCCAAAATTTATTCATCTCCTACAACTACATATGCACAAGTACCTACCCAGACATTCTGAAGCATTACATGAAGAGGAACTAGAAGCTCTAGTTCAGCACATAGAGGTGCTCTCTGCACAATAAATACTAATTTATCGTTGCTTATTAACTGGGGAGTTAATACCAACAGAACAGATACACCAGTTTCTACTCACCAAGGGTCTGATTGAAAGGAGCCCCTAAAAGTTCCCCCACTAATTCTGGTAACTCTGCAAAGTGTCACTCTGCAAAGAGCCAACTCATCTCCAAGAGCATCACATGGGAAATAATTTACTATTTAATTTTTTTAAATTAAATTTTTTTTAAAGCAACTGAAGGTTTGTTCCAGATCTTCAAAAAATTGCTTTATATGAACAGTGACAGTGGCTTAATTGTTCTGCATTTTTATTTTAAGTGATGCTTCTGCATAAAAAAACCCCAGACTTCTCTAAGCTTCACATTTGAATTCTACATTAAGTTTGCACACTGACTTTAACAGAATCTTCTATATAACCCACTGTGCAAATGTAGATTTGATTGCCTTATTAGACCTTGATCTAGTCAACTGTCAGAACATAGCTTTTTTGAAAGCATCAAGAATATAGCAAATTCCTCCAATGATTCCAAGCAATCTGACATTGTGCCCAAATCCCCTATGTTACTATTCATCAGCTCCTACTTTATACTTTCATCCAGAAACACTGAAGTTTAAAGAGAAGAACAAACACTAGACAGGATAACATACCTCTGCAGTTAAATTTGGCGGTGTCATAATGTCTTTCAGCACATCTAGGGAAGAGAAATAGACAAGAGTTCAAGACAAGTCTCTAAGGCACTCCCAATATCTGTCACACCTTGGAACATACAGATCAACATATGGGAAAATTATGTATATCCATCATATTTGTGATTTAAAACTATAACTAGAGGTTTCATAGAGAAAAACTGTTCTATTGAATATTTATAAAGTTGCTCACTAAAATCTCCACTATTTTTCTGAAAAACAATTACTTACCCTATGGTAATTGTGGTCCATCAGCATGTTCGAGTCAGTGGGACTCTCAATGGAGACACTCACACAAGCAATGCAACACACTACTACCGTTTAACACTGTCGTATTAGCCACTCAAGCAGCTTTATGCTCCCACACAAACACATCAAGTGCAGAACACTATGACCTTCATCCAATTGACTCTGATTTCAAAACACACGTCAAGATCCCTGAACAATAACATGGGTGCCAGGGGTGATGGGGGTCACAAAGACACTTCACAGATCCTTGGCTAATCCAACCTAAACAAGCATTTTTTCTCCAATTACAGGACTGCAACAAGACCACTACTGAAAGCCCCACTGAATATTATAGCAGAGACCACTTGCCTCAAGCGATCAAGAAAATGTGATACTGCTCTCCACCATGGCATTTGGTTTTGAAATTAGGTTAACTCGAAAAAACTGAAAGGCAAATCAGCCAGCTTTCCCCTCACAGACCCTGGTAAATGGCACATTTCTGAAGACTTTGGAGTCGCATCAATGTCTATCCAGTCACTGGGTACTCTATAAGAGTAGCTAGCTAGTAGCACAGCAGATGATACTACTCATCTTGCAGGATGAGTTCCTAGGGACAAACATCAGTAACTAGATGCAAACAGTCCAGTTGGTAGGGCTCTAATACAGCCCGAATGGCATGCTGTAAAGGAAACAAGCTAGATCAGATGTTGAAGATAAGGGGAAAGATGGCCACAAATGGATGCCCTCTGTAATATTCCTTGGAGTTGCTCTCTGCAGGCAAGATGATGCACCCCTACACAATGCAAGTGAAAATGCAGTTCAGAGGAAAATGAGAACAATCCTGCCTCAAAATGGGACTCCAGGTTGACTGGGAGTCATTTCAATAGACAACACATCTACATCTTCTGTTCTGATTATAATCTGTACTCTTCACAAGGTTCAAATACCCACACCAGTTTCAGGACCGGTATGATCTTATATTTCCTTAATAGGTATGATACGACTGCAGTGTTTGGAGGTGAAGGGAGCTTACTTGACTTTTTCAGACACACACACTCTTTGGCTCCTACTCTTACGATTGTTGCATATATCTGGAGCCTCACAAGTGCTGTGTTGAGCTTTGGCCACGAGACTCACACACCAGGGACAGAGGCAGGTCTGCTGGGGTTGCACATGCATTCAGAGCTTACCTTTCTCTGAATTCCAGAGCCTTCTCAACAATAATCTCTGCTAGGGTAAAGTCTGGCAGCTTTTACAGCTCTGATCACATTGCTGACTCTTTCTCTGGGTCGGAACTGATACAGAGCAGGTTAAGCAGGCAAGTGGGACTCAAAAAAACCTCATTATCTGCACTTAAGCCTTTGAGCAGAAAGGTTAGACAGTATGTATGCTCAGCCACGCTGGGCAGTGCTGCTAGGAATCAAAGCAATTAACACAAGCATCTTATCCAAGAAAGTTTCCTCCTTCCTTTTAAAGAAATCCCCAATTCAAAGGGGTAGGAAGAGATTAAAGTCTTTGAAACAAACAAACAAAATCCACGTGTGGGCAAAAAACCTTCAAATTTTGACGTTTGAGAGAGTATCAAATAGAATATAATAAGAGATAAAAATAGTTGTGTGATACCAAGGATAGAAACTGAGTACAGAACAGAGCCATGTCACTCTTTATGCCCTCTTACAGGAAACACACACAACAAGCACAGCTGTACAAAATATGCTCCCATTTTGTTCACAGAAAATGTGTATCTGCAGCAGACCTCCCATCAACACACACTTTGGGGGATGCTCCTGGTCTTTAGCATTTCAAATGCATTTGGGTGTTTGTTTGGTTTTTTTATACACTATCAGACCTGTAATACGCTTGGATATCCCCATGAAACTTCCTGTGGATTTTGGGGGTGGGGAGTGGGTTGGCATGGTTCTTGTAATTATGATTAAATGAGTTTAAAGTAACCCAGATCCTAAGTCCTGCCAGCCAGGCACCTTTCTGATCAAAATCACGATCACACTGATGACAGGTCTACAGGCTACTGAAAAGATGGCAGCCTATGCCAAAGTCCAACCCCATCTATACAGAGATAGAAGAAGTATGCACATAGAATCCACGGTGTTCATTACAGCTCCTTCCTTTAACTATCTGCTTGTAGAACAGACAAAAGAAATGCACTGGAGAAAATGGAGATTATTACAATAGGGGAGGTAACAATTAGGAAGTATGCATGTGAAGCTAGAAAATTAAAGTGGAAGAACATGTCAAGAAGAATTCTGAAAAGACCACATGAGAAAACCACACAAAACATTAAAAAATAATAATAAAAAAAAATTGAATGCTTGGTCAGTCACTGGGAAGTCAAAATCCAAGCTGCAAGTATGAGGCATAACTGACATCATTTAAGCATCCTTTCACAAAAATCTCTGTAAAGCCTTTTAAACAGAACTGTTAACTTCATTATAAACTCATTAACAGCTACCGTAAGGGAACTCAAATCCATGACAGCATCTGAAATATTATGGATATAATCACATAACTCCTCTGAACTCCCACCTCTTTCTTTTAAACACAGACAACAGGCTGTTTATTTACAAGGATCAGCTTAATCTAAAGAGATGCTGCTCACCAAAATACCTGAAAGGCTGGGATTTCTTCCCATCGAGACAAAACATTGCAACAATTCACCTAATGGCATTTATGTACTTCACATGGATAAATTTTCCTGCAGAAAGGGATAACCTGGCTTCTCTAGCCAGAGAGAGACAGTGTAAAAGCTATGCTTTCCAAGCAGTGCAGGCATCTCTTGAGTCTCTATTTGCAATTGATCCATGTTTTGGGGAAGAAAAAAACCCACATGCTTTCAAAGGATTTTTCATCCTGCAAAAGTTTTCACCCGAGGGTGAATACTGTAATTTTAGGAACTTTCACTTGTGATTGTTTTGAAAATTGCAACAGGGAGAAATCAATGGGGGAGTTCTTACACCAAAAACTGAAAGGGTCAAATTTTTCTACTAAGCACTTGAAGACTTTGGCACACCTGAGCCAGTACTTTCCAGTTGAAAACATATGTATCAACACTGTAAATGTCAAAAGCATTTGTCTCATCAAATCAGTTTTCTCACTTTAAAATTTTAAAGTTGTGCCTGTCAGGGGTGAGGGATTAGTTTTTGCTTTTTTTCTGGAGTAAAATGAGGCTCTGTTTGTGGACAGCAAAGTGGAAACTTCTCAAGCAACACCTCCCTGAGCAGCTACTTGCTAAGTTGCACAAAAGTCTTACTAAACACTATTTTCTGACCAAGCCTTGAAGTTCACACACAGCAACCTATTGCTTTAACCTCTCACCTCTCAAAACAAGCAGCTCACTATCAGGCAGTTTAGCAAACCCTGATCTCGTAAGCGGTATCAGAGTCAGACTTAACAGAAGCTGACAGCTGAACTCAGCCCCGAGGAGCAGGAGGAAATTCAGTTCTATCTGTCCCATTCTGCTTTCTCCTCAAACCAAGCAAAAGCTGTTAGGAAGCTTCAGGGGAGGTCTAATAAAAAGATGTTGGTTAGATTCTGCTTGATACAGATCTCTAGTGCTAAACTAGCATGCAGAAGACTTCAAAAGACGACATCCAGAGAGAGTTACCTCTTTACAGAGCCGGCACCTACACCCAGAAGGGGCTATCAGCTCTTCTAAGAAACACCATGCTTTTCAGCCATAAGTGCAATGAAGACAGCATTTAATAAAAGACTAATATTCTGGAGAGCTTCAAAGTTGGAGAAAATTTATTTTTCTTGAATTCTATGAAAGCTGTTCAATGAGTTTATTTTAATACATATTTTGCTTATATCTCTTTTTCTGTCCCATCCTACCCCAAGCTTTCCAGACAACTTCAATAAGTATCATAACATTTCTCAGCTTCTAATATCACTTCACATCACTCACTTGATGCATAATCATTCAACTAATTTAAAGGTATATTTAAATATTTATATTTAATGAACAACAGATTACAATGTAATCTGCCTGGATTTCCACATTACAATAATTTTTCCATTAACTGCAAATACTTAGAAGCATAGGCACTAAAAAAAACAAAAAAAAAAAGCACAGACAATCAATAAATCCTCAACTTAAGTTTCTGGAAAAAAATTCAGAGCAGGAAAACCATGACCTACTTCTCAACATGAGCTGACATCACCAAAACATTTACACAAATGAAATTAGCTTAAGCTAACATATAAAGATGATGAAGGACCAACAGCCCCTCCCACCCCCCCTTTTTGTAACAGCAGCAGCAGCTTTCTGCGTAACTAAATTTTCCAGAGGAAAACAGTACACTTACAAAAGTGAGTGGCCCTCACATTACCAATCGCTGCAATAGCTTTTTCAAAGTACTAAACGGCGACGGTCAGTAAGAGTGAGGAAATGACCAGAACCTGGGTATCAATATTGAGTTCAATTAAAAAAGAAAAAAACCCAGGAAAATATTAATTTGGCAATTTCTGCAGTGTGGACATTAATAGAAAGCCTGTTGTGAATTACTTTTCACTTTTTAATCACGGGGTACAAGCTCCAGATGGGCTAGACGCCAAGCCATTTAAAAGCATTCAAGTAATATGACTACACACCAGCATTTCATTTAACCTCACTCAGTTCCACTGACTGAGGTAACACTGCTCTCAATCAGGCCTAATTGGTTTAAGAAATGTGCAAAACATCTCTAGCTCTGCTTTAGTACAGCAACAAGCCACTTTCATTCATCAGCTATTTTTAGAACTCATTATTTCTATAAGAGTATACTTACAGATTGTATATCTTGTAATGGTTTTTATGCTTTGAATCCAAAAACCTTAAATAGAAAAAAAAAAAAGAGCCATTCATTAATATCATTAATATACATTGCAATAACGCACTAACATTGACCTTAATTTGCAGCGTGGTTAAAGCAGCATCCAGCATCTGCAGTTGTGCATTCCAAGTCCCCACTGGCCCTGCAAGTGCTTCAAAATCAAGCGGGCAGCATGTTGCAAACCCCACTCATGGAAGTAACCCAGCAGTACCAATAAGACGCCTTATGCAACTGAGGAGACCAAGAGCTGAACTGAAGCATTTATTGTATGGACCAATCGGCACTGATTTTTAAAGATTTTTACACAACAACATATTAAGCTGAGGAAGGGTTGTTTATTTTTAAAGCAGAAAGCATGGATTACATGAGGTATCTGTAAACACCTACTTTCAATTTCATCACTTATGCAGAAGTATTTTGATACTGTGGTGGTTCCAAGGGGAAAAAAGCAGTTGAACTAACTTTCATATTCTAGCCAGAATCATTTAGGTTAATGCCAGGTTTTTTAAATGGCCATTATTCGCCACTGCAGTGCCTGATGATGTTCTGGGTTCAGAAAGGATGAGGAAGACTACTATACTTTTTCACACTCATTTAATTTTCATGCTCACTTTGTTAAAAAAACTTCCCATACAAGCCTCAGGGCACCAAACTGCAAACATGATTCATCAAAATTGCCATGATTATATATGATGTGTCACCTGGCAATGTTCAAGAAGAAATAACATACAAATATTTACACTTAACATCATCAACAGTGTGTATCTGCACATCAGCCAGAAGGAATTTAATTAGCCATGACAGAACACACGGTTCAAATTGAAAAGAAACAATATCCTGGAAAGCTCAAGGAAAAAAAAAAAAAATCTCTGGTTATCACTCATATTATCCCAGAAGAACCTAGAGGAACTCTGTTGTTAAACCAACATGTTAAAATAAGAACAGATGTGACTTCTACTTGTGCAGCATTGAGTGGGAGATCCCAGCTTCATCAGCAAAAATATCCCATGACTCCCACTGACACCCCTGTTGGCAGACTCTGAGAGATTAAGGAAGACAGTGGACATGGTGATTTGCTCAGGCGACCTCCCCGCTTGTTTAAAAGAGGTTGGAGAGCAAGGAGAGCTGACTCTGACTCTGCCAGAAATATCCAAAATCTCAAAAAGCATCATTCACAGGAGACAGACAGCAATCCAGGTTGTACTTCTCAAACAGTATCAGCACTGAATGTCAGGATACCAGACATTCAGAAGCATCCCACTGGCATATCCTGGCTCACTACCAATCACTCTGGAGCACAAACACATTCAATTCCTGTATAAAATGCTCTTGAAAAAAAAAATAATCTACAAGAAATAGACTACAGGAGCAGCTGAGGACCTGCTGACTGCTACATGCAGAATGCTGCATGATTGTGTGCATTATTCTTGTTTAAAAATAACAGGCAACAAACATAATGGTACTTTAGTGGCCAGTTTGCTACAGACAATTTATATCTCTCTGTATCTTAATTTAGGTGATAACACTTTTAGGTGATCACTACTCCTTTTGACCAGAGTGTTTACAGACAACTTGTTACATAGACATTCCCTTTCAAGAGTCTGATTTACACAGACCTACACATCTAACCAACAAAATATATTTTCCTTCATACAGAAGTAACTGAAATCAATGTTGTGAATGGAAGAAGGCCTCCGGAGACTGCTGCTTATTATTATTTGGATTACTCCCATGTTATTGTACTCCAATTCCAGCCTCTTCCACCATCCTGCAATTTCTGAAGGTGGAGTCCATCAGGGATCACGTATTTCACACAGCAGATGCAATGCCCACATTAACTTATTAAACACTGGCTCTGACGTGGGGTAAAGAAGGCTAAGGAGAATAATAGAATTGTCTAGATTGGAAATAGCTTGAGTTTGTGGGACAGCAAAAGCTTTTTCTTGAATGCAAGTAGCATGCAGTGATATGATCGGAAAACACAACTTCATGCTTCTGTTAACAAATCTAACACAGACTCTGTAAGAGCACTTACAGATTGCTATTCTGAACCTCACTGGTGTGACAAACTTGGGAAAAGGGACTTCTCACTATAGCGTCACAGAACAAGGTCATCCCTGCAAGCCTGGTCAAAACCAGCCTCCAACATGTTCATTGTCATTCATGGATAGTGACTTTAATTGCAATAGCTACTAAACCCCCTCCAACTCATCAGAAGCCAACTGGAGCTGTGTGGAAAGTCGCTGCCTCCAGACGACTGATTCTCAGTTGAGGGTTACAATTCTTCCCAGTGTGGAAACCAAGCAGCCATCTCGACTCGTTTCTGTACGAACCCGGATACATACAATTGCCAGTGAAATTCAAGCAGTGCTAATTCTTCTGGCAAAAAATTATGAAAAATTTTCTGTGGCATTTCAATCCTGGGAGCAGGCCTTCTTGCCACAGAATCACAGAATGGTAGAGGTTGAAAGGGAACTTCAAGAGATCATCAAGTCCAACCCCCAAGGCTGCCAAAGCAGGGTCACCTAAAGCAGGTTGCACAGGAACACATTCAGGCAGACTGAGAATATCTCCAGAAAAGTAGACTCCACACTGCCTGGGCAACCTGTTCCAGGGCTCTGGCACCCTCAAAAGAAAGAATTTTTTTCCTCATGTTGAGATGGAATTTCCTGGGTCCCAGTTTGTGCCCATTTCCATATGTCCTGTCACTGGGCATCACTGAAAAGAGTCTGGGCCCATCTTCTTGACATCCACCCTTTAGACATTATGAGATCCCCTCTCAGTCTTCTCTTCTCCAGGCTAAACAGAACCAGGTCTCTCAGCCTTTCCTCATAAGAGATGAGCTCCAGTCTCTTGATCATCTTTGTAGCCTTTTGCTGGATTATCTCCTGTAGTTCCTTGTCTTCCTTGAACTGGGGAGCCTAGAACTGGACACAGTGCTCCAGATATACCTTCTTTGGACCTCACTGCATAACCATGCCCTTTACTGCATTATCCCCCCATTCCCGAACATCAAGTCTCTTGAAGAGCTACTGAAGTTAGGACCTCAAATACCCAAGACCTCAAAAGCACCACAGATTACTTTAATCAGAATTTAGGATCCTGAAACCACTAATATTTGGCAGCTTCTGCCAAGTATTTAGTTTTTAATGCAAGTTCTCATACTACGTTCTCCATGTAGGGTGCTGACTATAATTCCAATGCTCCTAAAACCCCAAGTACACCTTTCACAGTTGTATCCAGCAGTTCAGAGTAGATAACTATCTGATGTGAAAAATGACCACCTGTAGGTAGGGTTCTTTTGTTTTGCTGGTTTTGGAGGGGGTTGTGTGTGTGTGTGTTGTTTTATTGTTAATGTGCTGTAAAGCATCACCAGCAATAATGAATTTTAGCTGACTCTTCTCATACATAATTATTCAACACAACTAGCTCTAAAAGCCTGTATTTACACTTTAAAACAAAATTAACTTATCAAGCACTTAATTTATCAATTATGGGCAAACATATTCTGAAATACCATCAGCTATCTGAGGAAACTCTCAACAATGTGAGCACAGGCATTGACTGACATCTTTAAGTGCAAAGAGCTTCCTTTTACTCCAGCACAATTCACTGGAGTCAATTTTCACAGTAAGAAGCAGATTTCGTGTATTTGAGACCAACCCAAAGCAGCAGTCTGGCCTAAAATTCTTGAAAATATAACTTTTGTTTCCAACATTTTTCAGGGAAGTTAATAAGGCAACATTGAAGAGATGCAAAAATCTTGCCATTTCTATGAGTCCAAGCACCCATCCTTTCCTCAAGACAAAGTGAGTGCAGAAAAAGATACTTAGGATTTACAAAAGTAAGTTAATTAAAAGAAAAATAAAAAATAAAGCCTTACCTTACGACATCATCAATGTTGTTCCTGTATACTCCTTCAAGCCTCTCCGCAGGAAAGCCCATAGCAATTATGTTCGGATAAATATCTGAATACATAAGTTATGGAAGTGTCTGTAAAGCATGTAAGACTTCTGCAATAGCAGTCAGTGAACACGAACAAGATATTTAACTGTAACTAAGACAGAACAACAACTCCAACCCCAATTCCCATACAATTCAGCTTCACACATGCAGTAAAATAAAGGCTGTTCAAAAGAAAAGAAAAGAAAAAGGTTGGGGCAGAAAAAAGAAAAAGCAAAATAAAATAAAGAGGATGGAAACTTCTGAGAACACACAATACTTTGACCAGAGAAATCTCCTTACATCTCAAATAGGTAACTAATTATTAAAACTCAGAAGTCCATGCTGCTAAGCAGCTGACAGTTAACATCCACTAGGAAGGCAATCCACCAAAAAAAGCAGAGTCAAGTTATGCATGTCTACTGTACATCATCTCACTGCAATCACACAGATGCTACACCCAGGTCTTTCTCTACAGTTTTGAGTGGCATATTAAACCCAACAGGAAATTATTAAAATAGTCTTGCATGACTAAATTGTGACATGTTCCGAATTAAAACCCATGTTCAAGTCCCCAGTGATCCCACAACAGGTATAATCACACAAACCAAAACAAACAGAAAACCAGGTTTTAGTCAGGCAAGCCTGGCAAGGCTACAGAACAATAACGTTTCTATCAATTTCCATGATGTCTACGTAAAAGACTGCTACAGCAGCTGCTAAGGTAGCTCTGAATGCCTCAATGTAAGACACTGCTGTAGACGAGGATGGATCTATTTGAAAAGGATTACAGATAGAGTTTATTAAACAATCCCCTGCTTCTGCAAAAATATTTAATTTCTTATTCCAAACTACCTGTAACTCACTTGCCAAAACAACCTGAGTTAATTTAGGAAATGCACCTCTTGGAAAAAAAAAATTAGCACTAAGGAAAAAAGCCAAATAAGCAAATGGTAAGTTTACATCTAGAGACAATGTAGTAACGAATTCATGAGATGGTGCCAGTAACTTACTGGCATTTATTTTCCTGGTGGTTTAAAGATATATGGATTTAATTTGTTTTGTTTTAAACGGAACACAAGGAAAGAAAATATTCCAAAGTTTAAAACATTATTAGAACTGATTATGTAGTGAAGAAGCTTCACTGAAAAGCAAACCAGAAATGAAACTAGCAGCTTGAAAACAGACCATACACTTCCGCATACTCAAACTAATTTTAGACCAAGTAAGAACAAAGCATAATGCTTTAAGTTGGCCTTGCTCTAAACGAGGGTCTGAAAAGGGCCATTTCCAGAGATCCCTTTCAACTGTAATTATTCCACAACTGCAAAAAAACCCTACCATTTTCATGATTAAAATATAACAAGGCTCCAAAAAGTAATCATCAGAACGGAGAACACTGCAACAGCTTCCACAGAAATAATATTCCAGTTGCTTGTACACAAAGAAAGGCCTGAAGCAGGGCACAAGTTCCTTTTCTCCAGCCTTGCAGAATTCCCACAAGGAAGGAGCATGGATCAAATTCTGCATTTACAGTTAACTAGAACACTTACATCTAAGAATAGAATACACTGCAATATTTTTTTCTATTAAAAAAAAATAAATTAGTATTTACTACATTGTAATCCAAGTATTACTAGACATTGGTGTGCTGAGACTATTCAAGAGATGATTTATGCAGACAATAAGAAAAATATGGAAGCTTTTGAGAAAACCATGTAAATAGCTGTACCTATCTTTAATATAGGCACTGAAAGGGGTTCACATCTGATTTCCAATTTTTGTACCTGCCCAAAACCTAGAAAAAGCTTATCTTGGGGAAAAAAAGCCAACCAACCAACCAAACATTAACTTGCTTAACTTCCACAGCTGTAGATACTATCAAATCACGTAAATCTTAACCTTCGAACTTCACTTTGAACATATTTTACTCTGCAAGCAGTCCACACCTCTTTGTTAAATTAACAAAAGGTTCTATATAATTATGTATTTACTATTTGATCAGTTACTACTTGCCATAAGCAGAAGAAACTGGCTGTAAGTCACATAAACCTGCTCTATGCCTGTTAGCAGTGAGTGACCTGACTTTCAGGTAGCATACTCCATCCCTCTCCTCCTGATTTCACCTTGATTTCTCCCCACTGCCAGTTCTAGCATTTATATTCAAAAGTACCTCTTTTTGCATCCTGCTCTGAGCAGCAGAACTATACAAATTCCCACAGCAAAATAACCTAGTACATTGGCATGCCTTCCACAGCACTTCTCCATAGAAGACAAGCATTCATGCTATCAACCGGCGTAAAATAAATTCATTTTGACACAGAACATCAAAACAAAACTCAGTTTCAACTATAGTATTACCCATGAGGCAGATGCCCAAACTACACCAAATTACCACATAGCTTGCTGAAATCTCTGTCTGAAAGCGTGAATCTTACTACACTTTTTTTTTTTTCACACGTTTCAGCCTGTGGTTTCTGTTCAGATGCTTTTCTCCTGCTGTTGGCTTTTCCTCTCCGAGAGGCTAAGAAATAAGATACTTTCCAGGATTCCCAGCTGGTGCGAGATGGCAGGGAAGCAGACAGACACTCCAAGTGAAGGGAGCAGAACATCTTAACAGCAGCACTTCCAGTTTGCAGGCTCCCAGACATGTCCAAACACCAAAGCCTCAGTGCACGTAGGCAGAGAGAGATATAAAGTTCCAAAATAACTGGATTTACAGAAGATTTCCAAAATAGCATGCTTTTGGGAAGCTCCCACATTTCATGTGACCCCTCTCCCCTCCCTCGCTCCTCAAGAGCAATGCAGGAGCAGTACATGCATAGCTCACATGCACTTCTTGTACACAGGAGCAAGCCAGCAGAACTGAATGCTTAAGAATAACCGTGCATCATTACCAGTGCATTTTTAAGCCCAGAGCTGGTACTGCAAGGTGTTCCATGACATGCCAGTAAGTAAAGAAAATAGAAAAAGATTTCAAATGGGGGAAGTAGGGGAAAGTATGAACCAATTTACTGAAGCTGAGTCAATACAAGTGTTGTATGCTCTAGGGTTTTACAAGCTGGCAGCACAAGAACTGACATGTTACTGGAAAACAAATATCCAACAGTAAAGCCTGGTCGGGGAGGGCCCTTTCCTGGAAAAACGTGATTGTTTGGGGTTTTTTTTGACAGGTAACCCAATTTCTCCCCCACCAAAATGTAAGCATCCTGAAATACTTATCTCCAAGTATTAGACTGGAATGCAGTTCACAAGCCCCTGCTCACTCTTCTGTCTGCAGCAGATCTGGCACTAAAGGAAAGCAGCTGCAGCCGACAAAGGTCCTTTCTCCAAGCAAAGGACACCCCTGAGAGCACACAGGCGAGGCTGCCAGCTTCACCTGAGCCCAAGGAAAGCAAGCCACAGCGATGAGAAATCCATTCATGGTGCTGGTGATGAAGATCATTTTACACCTTTTAAATACATGCTTCTGACAAGCATGTCACTTTGAAACTCATTGGTTCAAGCAACTGCAGAATGCCTTTTGCTTTAAGGAGCAACGTAGGATGGAAGAACAATGTGGAGATGCTGTTGCTGTTTGCATGGATGATCTAAATCTCCAAGCAGAAATAGCAGTTTCATCACTTCATTGATAAAAACTGTCAGAAAAACCAAGCTCTTCCCTTTCCCCTCCTGCAAAAAGATGCCCCAAAATCTGCAGGAGGGGAAGGGGATGGTAGGTACTGCATTAGTACTAGCTTGCTTTTTTCCAGATGCTGAGGAACCAGAGTCCTCCTGAGGGACAGCCTCTGATCCCTGCATAGCAGGGTATGGAGCACAGCCAGTTATGGGAGCAACCATTCGCTGAGCACCATAGAATCATAGAATCGTTTAGGTTGGAAGAGACCCTTGGGATCATCAAGTCCAACCATCAGCCCTACTCTACAAGTTCTCCCCTACACCAGATCCCCCAACACCACATCCAATCTACTCTTAAACACAGTCAGGGATGGGGACTCCACCACCTCCCTGGGCAGCCCATTCCACTGACTGACCACTCTTTCTGTGAAAAACTTTTTCCTAATGTCCAGCCTAACCCTACCCTGCTGCAGCTTGCAGTCATTCCCTCTTGTTCTGTCGCTCATTGCCCGTGAGAAGAGACCAGCACCAACCTCTCTACAATGCTATCTTCAGCAAGTTCTACCACCAGCCAGGCTCAATGGTTCAGAGACATTGGTCTTCACACCACAGGTAATTTAACATTGATTTCTAAAGCCAAAATGAAAATATTTGCTACCAAGACGACATTCTCACAAAGGAGCTTGGGAGCTGGGTTTACATTCAAAGCAAGAACTCCGAGTCATCAAGAATTGGTAATGATACTGACAATCTTAGAAACCTGAAATAACTGATGATTTAAAACATGCAACAAGTTCATCATGAATTCTAAGCTTTGGTTTTTTTAGACAGGCAAACAAAAACGGATGGAGCATCAGCCACTTACTGAGGCAGTTCTATAAAAACACAAAACAAAATTCACCAAACTGCCACAACTACCAAAATTTGAGGAAACATTTCAAAAAGCAAACAAAGAAATGTAAAATAAACCTTGCCACGTCTTAGCAAAGTATCTCTTTCCTAGGATACCCATTCCTAGAAATAGTTTCAACAGTTTCTGAATGCACTCAATGCCTTTCTCAGCGCTGTAAACATGGAGGCTGGGATTTCAGTTAGCAACCATAATTTTAAAAAGGTATGTGACAGATTCCTAATTCCACAACAGCAAAACACTAAATGCCATCCTCTACTCAAGTTCATACAACAAAACTTCAGCTTTCAAATGATCAAGGACAACACTATGCTATACCCAAAGAACCTTCATGTGAAAACACCCAATAATTTGCTCGCCACAAGGACAAAGCGGTGCTTTGTCAATATTGAAGACCTAGCACTGGAAGTAACCTGTGTGCCACTTCAGACACCTTTGCTCTAATGCTGGTCAGAGATTTAACACAACACTGTTCTTAAAGCCTGAAATCATTCCCACATGCTAACGATGACAGTCTTTCCAGTTGCTGTGAGAAAAATCCTGTACCATTATGCAAATCAGCAGTTATAATCACTTTCAAAAATAGCTGTCTATATAGTTACATTATGCCAAGATGAAATTAAATAATATGCAGTATACATTTTAAATTTTATGTACATATATATATAAACAACTTGTGTTAGTCCTATAACTGACTTTGCTCACCAATTCAGCTTTTTTCCTAATAATGGAAGGTGCCCAAAAAAGCCTACCAAAATATTTGCCAATTCTTAAGTTCTTAAATAGCCACAAGGAAGTTGCAAAAATAGACAGCCACAGACTTTCCTTCAACCATCAACATTCTCAATTAACATCTACAGCATGATTCATTACAATTTCTACGTAATTTTATTAAGTCCTGTTTCAAACAAAGTATTTAATCCCTTATCCTTGCTCCGCTTGCAAAGGTGGCTGTAACACAAAACCAGAACACAAATGACCTAATATTCCTATTTTATAAGCATGCTAGGGCATGCAGTGCATAAGAATTCACAAATAGCTTTACTTTTTAAACCCGCCACTGATAACAGATTTTAATTAAAAACACAAATAAAAAACAACTTTTAAAGTATTAGCCCTTTACAATCGAAGGATTCAGGAAGCCCTACCAGACACCAGGCTTCACCTTTCTTTATAAAGGAAATTTGAAACAAGCTGAGTGTTCCTGAAGCTGTGAACAACGTTCACTGGTCAAGTCATTCTTTGGAGCTAAAAACTTACTGGAAAATAAGAAATCACACCCTGGGCTACATCAAAAGGTGCATTGCCAGCAGACCCATGAGGTGATTCTGCCACTTGACTCTGCTCTGGTGAGACCTCACCTGGAATGCTGTGTGCAGGGCTGGAGCCCTCAATAGAGGGAGGACATGGACCTGATGGAGCAGGTCCAGAGAAGGACCACAAAAATGATCAGGGGGTTGGAGCACCTTTGCTCTGAGGACAGGCTGAGGGAGCCAGGGTTGTTCAGCCTGGAGAAGAAGAGCTCTGGGGAGACCTAATAGCAGCCTTCCAGTACCTGAAGCGGCTACAGGAAGGCTGGGGAAGGTCTGTTTCCAAAGGCCTGCAGTGACAGGACAAGGGGCAATGGCTTCAAGCTGAAGAAGAGCAGATTTAGATGGGACATTAGGAATAGGTTCTTTACTCTGAGGGTGGTGGACCACTGGAACAGGTTGCCTAGGGAGGTGGTTGAGGCCCCTTCCCTGGAGATATTCAAGGGGAGGCTGGACAAGGCCCTGGGCAACCTGGTCTAGTTGGGGATGTCCCTGCTGAATGCGGGGAGGTGGGACTAGATGACCCTTGGGGTCCCTTCCAGCCTGGACCATGCTATGATTCTATGAAAACCTAAATCTTGATACTTGCACATAAAAGGACATCTGTCCATTTTTCCCAGCCCTTAGTTTCCAGCTTCCAAATGGGAATCTTATTTAACAAAGAAGATACTTAATTTGGGAAATCTATGGCCTGAAGAAAAGCTTCACAACTGCCAGGAATGCAAATTTTCATTTCCAGTTCAGACAAGTAAGCCATGTACTTGCTTTAATCCACTCTAAAGAGCCCACTTGTCATTTGCATGCCAGCAGCCATCACCTTTGCTCCACTATGTATCACCCATCATTCTCCCAGCTGTAGAGAGCCACACTGCAAAGTAAGCCAGCCTCTAGATCAGGGTAGCCAAACTGTCAACTGCTCAGTCCCATTTAATAGCAACACTGAAAAGCAGAGGAACAACATGATTTTCAAGTCTCCAAAAGTTGCTTTGTCATCTCAATTTGTTTGCAATTTTCCATAACTCCAAATTCAGTAACCATGCAACATGGTGTAGTGGTACATCTGGCCCTACCAGTCATGCAGTGTTAGCATGCTAACCTCAAGCCCTTTATATCCAGCTTAAAAAAAGCTCATATAGCAAAGGCAAGGAACAAGAAAAAGAAAAGGACTGCTCTTGCTGTTCAACAGCTTGACAGCCTGAAGCTAAAGGGGAGTGTTATGAGAAGTGTCCGCACTCCATCCTCAAACAGATTTAAGAGTCCTGACAAATGGCCAAGCTCTTATTAATGCTACTTTTTTGACAGCATCCCTACAAAAAAAAAAAAGAAAAAAAAAAAGAAAAAAAGAAAAAAAAGGAAAATATGCCCAGCAAAATCTAGAAAAGTTTCTTAGCATCCCTACTGTTCAGCCTGTTCACATGCATGACTGTTTTGTTTTGGTTTTTTAAAAGGTGGCATTCTCATTAGCCAGTATGAAACACAAAATAAGTTTACTATTTTTCTATGAGTCTGGATAACCAGGAAGTATAGAGGAAATGAACAGGAAGAAAGTTCTTCAAAGCAAACGAGGATTCCTTGTAGCCAGCAGCTGCACTTGCCAACTCTACCATCTGTGCCTTAGAGAAGAAGAAAAGAGACCAACTCAGATGTGGCCAAGAGAAACATTTTATGATTTAGAATAAATGCAAAAGACCCCTTAATACTCAAAATTTAAACTAAAACTTTTTTTTTTTTTTTTTTTTTTTAAGTTTTCATTCTTTAATCTTTCAGCTTGTAATTTAAATGCAGCAACCTAGACAAGGAACAAACCCAATGCAGCTCTGCCGTATCCGGAAGGCAAACCTGCCCAGACGAGGTCATGGGGCTGACAACAGGTCTGGCAGGGAACTCAAAATTCCCACAGTGTGAAGAAGTAAATCAGAAGATGCCTGAAAATGACACTGCCAGGTTGTCTCAGGAACCAGTTATGTCCTCAGGTCACTTCCACCCCATAATGGGGCTTTTGAACCTGCTTACTATATTGCACTTGGAAAGAACTCCCAGAGCAAGAGTCTTTCCCCTCCTCTGCGAGGTGTAGGAAATGGGTCCTGGAGCTCTCAGCCATATGGAGACTTTGCTGAACAGCTAATTTGGTCAAAAAGATTGAGGGGAAAAAAAGAATAAACTACACTATATAATAAGCAGACACCCAGACACCTTTTTTTTTTTTGGCAAAACACGGTATCAACCTCAAACCTCACAGCATAAATACAAAAAATGGTAACAGAAGCTCTCCAGAAGAGCTTGTTCTGGCAAAGTCTGAGAAACAAATGCCTTAACTTTCATTTCAGTGTGGTCTGGAATCGCAAATAAAGGTAGGGAAGCATGCAGATAGTAAAGGAAGCATGAGCTTGTTGTCAAGAGCAGCAAATGCCTCTAAAATAGCTGACGGTGTTACAGCACACCAAAAAAGCTACCCTTCCCATTAAGAAAATGCCAAGAGCAAACAGCAGCATAACAGATGATGCAGCAGCACACTCTAGTATTCATAGGAAATTTGACAGAAAGAACTCTTTAGCTGAGGAATAAAAGATTGGACCTTAACTCCCAACTTGTACCCAACTTCAGGACCAGGTCTACCGCACTGAGCAAAACCCCTACAATCTGAACAAGTTTTTAGAGGTGAAAACATACAGAGGTCCAGTTAAGAAGGCTTTTTATTTCTGTTCACACTTTGGAAGAAGCCACTTCCCCATCTTATACCTAACCCTGGCACCCCTAATAGCTGCAGCAACTCACAGCAGCCCAAAGCCAAGAGATGCACCAGTAGCAAAGGACAACAGGACATGAAATGCTAAGCAGCTTCCCTCAAGGAAACATTTGCTGAGTGGATCTTCTGAGTAGGAGGCAATGTACACGGGCAGCTTCACATTCACATCTCAGTATAAGATTTGCAAAGTGACAAATATTTTAACCCACAAACCAAATTCAACACCAACTCTTTCAAGGCAGAATATGGGACCTCCCCGGTACGTGTTCTCAGCACACTACCACACTTTGCAGGATCTCCTTTAAAGAAGTACCAGTGTGTACTTAAGCATAGCCTAACCTCAAACACCCACAGAAAAAAGATGAGAATTTTATTCAGTAAAAAGAAGCCAGCACAGAGAGTCACTACTTTGAGCCATTTTTCACTTCCTGTCACTAAATCAGTCTCAACGTTTTGCAAGTCTGAAACAACATCCAAAACTTTCAGAGAGAAGGGGATTTAAAATAGCTAATGGATTGGAGCTAGCTATACGCTACACTAAAAAGCTTTGTAGAACAAAAGCTTTTCAGCTACAAAACCTAGGATTTGTATGAATTTATGAAGCCTTAATTCAGGTGTAGGAAGGGTTGTGATCCAAGAGAAGATGAAGACAAGCAGCAAAACAAGACATAAGGCCATCCTAATAAACTGTTTCTGAGCAGATGAGCCCCGAGCAGGTAATATTAATTTCATTCTGATGAGATCTAGCATTTTCCTCCTCTTAACTGTTAGTACAAAAAAAGGACAGTACTTCCCTAACTCACCCACACAAGAAATTAAAGAATAGAAAATACACAACCACTTCAATTCTAGACCAACGTATACCCAGGCAATGTGATGAATTAAGCAGATGCCTCTAAGAAAATTAATCATGCAATTAAAAGCTATTACACTACAGCTCCACAAAGGCAGAATTAAGTTCATAAAGACATTTCTTAAGCACTNTTTTTATGCACTGCTGCACATTGGGGCTGTGAAGCTGGGACTTCATCTTTAAAGGGAACAATGCCAGCTTTTGCAACAGTAATCATCACAAAAGCTGAGCAGTTGAGTTTAATTTTTTTAGCTGCACAGTCAATTACCACTTGAATCACAGAGCCCACTACTTCAGCTACATTGCCTAAAAATCACCAAGATAACCTAGATTTAAGCAGCACGATACATGGCCTAATTCCATGACTATTTACTTCCATTCTGCACAACTTTATTTTTTTTTCAGGGCCTCATAGGCAAGACAGTAAATGAGGCAGGTGACAACAGGAGCAAAAAGGATGCTATCCTGAATTAGAAATAAAGGATTTGTTTACATCTGAAATATTAATCCGGGGCTACGACAGAGCCAAAAAACTAGCAACAATCTCTGAACCCAAAGTAGAGTCAACCACCCAAAAGGCGTTCATGTTCCAGAACGGATCCTGCTCCACAGGGCCACTAATAAACACTCCCCTATTTTCAAATAAATTCCCTTCTTACTAGTCTGGAAATCACCACCCCAGTAACTCACATGAATACACAAATGTGCACAACTTTAATCCTCAAAACCTCCACAGAAGTGCCAAATAAAAGGAGCCCACAATTACCCTAGTATTTAAGGTGAGGCATCAGGCACATCCAGCAATCGGTACTCACAACTCCAGGCTATATCCCATTTACCCCCCTGAAAAAGTTATGAAATAATTAAACCTTCAACATCCACCCTACATTAGGCACAGTAAATTAATACAAATCACACGTAGCTCCAAGCTCCAGATTAGTTGCTGGGTAGTTGAACTAGAAAGGAAGTAGGTAGGCTTTTTAAAAGGGAGTTAGTTATGACTAATGACAGCAACTTTGGTCTCTAATGTAATTTAGAGATTTGACAGCTCAACTGCCAATTCCCTCCCTTTTCTTCCAGTTTGTCAGAACCCAACCATTGTCCCTTACATCATTATACAAAAAATATTTTCTTGTTTAAACATGCTGTAAGGGAAGACTTCATGCACATAATTTGTCAGCTTATGCAGCATTAACATGGCAACATTAATCCATTAAAAATAAAATTTCATTTAAGAAACTATTCAGAGATTCACAGTTTGTAAAAGCAACTTGGTAGACAAACACTTTCTACACATCATTTCAGCTTTGTAGTTACTACATTCTGAAGTTCAGTTTTGTCCTGGCTTTATGCTTTTTAGCACATGGGGGGTTAACATTACGTGTTAATAAAACATTCTTTCATTGTATTACTAAACAAATTTTATCAATTGCTTCCACTACAAAGAGAATGTAGGTGTCCAAATCATCCAATGAGCAGGAAAATGGAAAATGCAAGTCCCCTGTCTTCTGAAAGAACATTCATTCTGTACTTCTCTACACAGTGTTTTAACACATCATTTAGCAAATACTGGCTTTCTCTGCAGCAACCACTGTACTTCAAAACCTTTTGGTAATTTAAAAAACTTCTCAAATTAGATGTATGAACTGTAGCACTGGACAACGCAGGAAAAACATTTTCATCCCAAAAAAAATCTGCTGATCATCAAGAGCCAACTAATCTTTCCACATATATTGTACTGCAACAATAGCCACATCAGGTATTACATAAGCTCCACACTCAAGGCTATAGCCTTTCCCTAAATACGCTGCAACCATCTCACAAAGTCAGTGGAAGTCACATGTAATTGGCTAGAGGACAGAAAGGCCTTCCTGACTAGTGCAAGTCCCTACAAAGATAGCCTTTCAAAATTCATCAATCTTCTTCAAGACTCAAGTTGGACTCTGTTGATGCATGGCCAACCAATTACAGTATGAGCTACACCAAGAGCTTAATGGGTAGGATTTTCACAAGCCCTCAATACTGACCTAACTTGTCCTCACCAAAGTCACTGACCAGCCTCAAAGATAATTTCTCAAGGGTCTCGAGTGCCAACATCTCATCGGTAAGATATAACAAAGATGAACTTGGAATTTTCCTTAAAAAAACCCAAAAAGTAAATGCTCAAAACCAGTACCAGCCCTAGTAAATACCAGTCCTTGCACTTTATTCAGCATTACTGTCTAAGTTTAATAACAAAGCTTTTGGATGTTCTGAAAATCGCACCCACTTACCTAAGCTTACAACCAGGCTTCAATGAAGATTAGCTTCAGCTGTGTTTTTTTCTCAAAGGTCACCATACAGGAAAATTTTAGGAAGTGTCCACACTAGCTGTACTAGTTTCTTTCCCCACCTTGAAAAGAACATACAGCCACACCACTTCACCAGCAGAGCTACGTGAAACCAAGAATCAGTTTGCAGCTTTGACAATTTAAAAGTGTGCACAGGCAGTTATTTTTTAACTTTGTGTTTAGCTTGTGTAAACAGTCTTCAGCAACGCTGCACGTTGATTAAAAATCTCTGATGAGGCAAGATCCACTAGTTCATTAGGAAGCTTGCACTGCATTTAAGCAGGCACAAAACTCTGAGCTGTAATCTGTCAAGCATCTTTTAAGTCCCTTTCTGAGCAACTGCAGTCAAAAAGCAGGGCGGAAAGGGGTTGCCGTGCATGGATGCAGTAAGGGTGGCACGAGGGAGCATTTGCTCAAACAGTGGGGGTTTCACACACAGGTTTCAGCTGTCAAACAAGGCTATCCACAAATATGCACCTATTATGGCAATATATCAAACAGGCTTCGGGGTTTTTTTTAGGTTCTAATGAAAAATAAGCATGACTGTAACTCCAGAAGAGAAAATGCATGAACACACATCTATCTCCACCTTGCTTTCTCCACCCGGAAAACCCAACAATCTTTATCCTTGGTAAGGGCTGAAAGACCAATTTTCCCAGGATCAAATCCCTCCTAAAGCAAGCAGGTAATTGAATCTGAGAAGTTTACTCTTAGATTAAGCCAGAGCAAAACTGGAACTAATCTTCTGGTCCAAAACCCAAGATTCCAGGCTCCAGAAGCAAAAGGAGTCTGCCAGGCTCTTAACAGTGCTAAGTAACATGGTTTACTCCAGAACAAAGAAATACTTTTCCACCAATAAAATGCTTTGCCAGTCGGCTTCTTCTAAACTCTTACCAGCCCTAACTGTGCTTGTGTGCAAGAGAAACGTGTTACAAAACAGCTAACAAACTTCAATTTAAAATGAAACCAACCATTTTAAACCAATGGCATTTCCAACTCAGGCTCTATTTTTAAACGAAGTATGTATCTCATGCCACTAATTCTTTTTTTTCCTGGAAGCTGAGCAATTTTGAGTGAAGTCACATAATTTAAAATTTCATTAAATATGTAAAGACCTTTAGGACTACAAATAGCATAGAGCAGTTTGATATTCCAAGAAGCTTCCACTCACAATTTTAGCGTTCTCTGCCTTTCATTATAGGAGACAAACTACACGTGAGACTGGAAATAAGCCACCCACAACATCTGATCTTTACTGAATATTGCTTCTGCTCATGCGACTACGTAGGCAATGAGCTGCACATGCTTCAATGAAGTATCAAGGTAGGCATGCTCCACCCTATGCTCAAGCTAGACGTCCATTTTCATGCTAAACAGAAGGCCTGGAAATACGAGATAAAATTCAACCAAAGTCATAATGGCCACAAGGAGCACTTAGATGGCTTTTTCACTTTGCTCTCAAGTAGTCAAACCACTTGCTAAACTAAATTACACACGGACCTCTTAAGACACAATCAATGTAATGTGCAAGACTTGCATGCAAGTATTCTCTCTTTTATGTTCCCTGCAATAAAATGGCCAAGAACCAATCTGCACAATTTCAGAAATATTGAAGATTATAGTGCCTCAGAAAATTGTCACTATCATAAAGAAACATGGCCATCTTAGAAGAAATCCATTCATCCAAACCTTCCTCTCACCCACTTATACAAAAAGGTATCCAGTATTACAGAAAAAGAACAGAAACCCAAATAAATTGGGAATAAATACAATACCTGTAGTTTAAAAAGCTGATTTAATGTCTCCACATTTAAAACCCTTTCCTCTTCTAATTTCAAAACATTTTTTCCCAAGAGGTGCATAAAAAGACTCTTCAGAGAGAAAAGAACATTTGGATTAGAGGAAAAGTCATGTCAGTATGGTTTTTGAATACTTGTTTCATAATTATTGCATAGGACTATTCTCACACTGTGTACATAAAAATACCAATTTTGAGAAGTGATTATTTCCCTTTCCTAAAATCCTACATTATCCACACAAGAAGAATTTTTAACTAACTTGCCAGGAAGTGAGAGTGCCCAGGCACGATGTACTGTACCATAGGTATATCAGCACCAGTTTTAAAAGGCTTTGATACAGTCCAACAGAGAAAACAAACAGGTTCTCAAAGGGGCCTTTGGCACTCCAGAATGGATGGCTTTGTGCACTCAGGTTTTCCTTGCAATGTCTTGGGACAATCAGCCCAAACCAAAATATAAAGACTGCAAGTCTTTGTCCACCTGAGTCACTGAGACACAAACCCTCCCTCAAAGATGGGTAGAAGAAAAAGACAGTCCACAGAATATAGGCTGGAAATCAGGCACCTCACCTGGATTCACTGTAGATTCATTTTATTCTCCACCTCTTGAAGCCTACGTAGTAATCACCAGGTACTGAGTATTTTGGAGCCAGCACCATTGAACTACTCAGAAATATATACTGCAGGAGGAATTCACACCTTCACTTCCCATATCCAGGTAAAATGCCCAAACCATTGGGCTATCCAACTCATGTCAGACTTTCTCTTTTAGCATGACAGAAGCACCTACCCTGAAACGACCAGTAATCTGTAACAGAGGACACTCCTACAGATATGGGTGCACAGGGAAGCAAAGCTAACCAATAGCAGAAATGCAGATTGTATCTTGTTTCAGTCTCAAAATTTTAAGCTCCAGCACATTGGGAAATGCCTTTGAGAACTTTGAGAACCCCAGCCCTCCTACCGCGCACCACATGCCTTCTTAAAGAGCTCACTTCGGTTTCAAGTCTTCTTTCTTCATTTAACACTGCATGGTTGGAGAGCTAACTCCCAGCTTGGTCCTCTTTCTACAAGTATAAGGCTATTTTCCAGCTACCAGGTATGATAATCAACAATCCCATCAAAGCCCTGCAAAAAAGAACATCTCAAAGAAGCCTACACAAAATGTTAAATTAAAACTCAATTCTGCAGCAATGTCAACCTTCAAGCAAAGCCATATACTGCATAGGCAGAAGTCTTCATTAATTGTTTGGGGTTTTTTCTGCACAATTTTGAAAAAAAAAGAGAGATAAGAAAGGACTAAGTATAAGCTTATTCCAAAGACAGTTTTGCAATCACAGGGAAAAAAACCCCACATTTTCTATAAATTTCATTGCAAAATTGCAGCCTAGTACTCCTTGTAGAAGAGCTAGCCTAAGCTAGTTCTCAGTGTTCAGTGGCTTATTTCTAATGCAAACTTCTAAGAATAAAATTAGCAAGACAAAAAAAAAAAGCAAAAAATAAGCAATAAACTCCATTTGACATATCATTAGCAACCTTGAGCATGAAAATCCAGGTTCAACACTCAACAATTTTGTTGCTGGGAGCAAAATACTAGTGAAAAAGATGTTTGCATGACAAAAATCTCTGCTTACCCACCACACATTTGGACAAAGATCTCTGAAACACCAAACAGTTCAACTGGGAAGCCAAAACCTCATCATTTTGCCACCACTTTTTTCATAACCCCAAAGTTTCCAGCAAACCAATCACTCAGGGAATCAAAAAAAAAAATCTGAGACTTCTGCTGTTAAAACAGCTGTAAATGCTGCGCTGGCCTATGTCAGCATTACAGCTGCCTTAGTCATAGGTCAACGAAACAACCAAGTGCAAACATATAAAATAGGATTTTGGGCTTGCATTTTTAACACCACCATGAACAGAACACAAGAATTACCTACTAAAGCTGCTGCTTTTTAACTAGAAGCTCAGTAGCCACATGCTAAAGTCAAGAATCTTTTAGGTCATTGTATAGCCATCAAAGTTCCAGGCCAAGGGTCAGTGCAACAGCATGAGCTCTATGCTAGTTACAGCTGTTATCAGTTTTGAACCTGCCCAAGAACTGGGTTTGTTTGTCACACCCACTATGGCACAAGTGTAATGGCTCCAAAACCCAATGTATTTCACCATAAGCCTGTTGCAGTACAGAAAGCCCCCTCTCTATATGGGTAAGTCCACCTCTGAAAACTACTGTCAAAATTCATTATTCCTAGGACAGCTCCAACTTTGAAGCAAGGTTCTTACTCCAAAA
Organism: Jacana jacana; assembly: GCA_013400555.1. Taxonomy (NCBI): domain Eukaryota; kingdom Metazoa; phylum Chordata; class Aves; order Charadriiformes; family Jacanidae; genus Jacana; species Jacana jacana. The sequence goes on along the minus strand of VZTM01029765.1, from coordinate 4,888 downwards.
CCTCTCAAACACATTGTCTTTCTCCACAGCTCCTACACACGATCATCTCTGCAAGGCAAACCTAAACATCTGTCTGCTGCCGCTACAGTACATCCGTTCGAAAGTCCACCAAAACTATACACTAGCAATGCTTCTCCATGGTTTGACTCATTAGCTGTAATTGCATACTAATTAGATATTCCAGGATTACAATCTTCCTTGACAAAACTCAACGTGTTCTTGTTTGTAACACATCTACATGTTGACTGTATCTGAGATGATGCCAAAGCACAGTCCACCCATCACATTAGGAAAAAGAGAGCTGGGGGTTTTTTAAGTTTGGAAGAAGCAATTGCTACCTCTCGTCACCAAGAGCCCCGCAGCATCATACAGCAGCTAAGGACGAGTGCTGCCTTACTGAAGGGATGAAAATCAGGGCAGAGCACACGGGCTTCGCCTCTCCCGCCACACAGGGAAGCAACCCCAGAAGAGCGAGAGGCCTGCCACTATTCTATTTACAATCCGAGATGAGTTACTTTGGTTTTAAATAATAATAATAATAATAATAATAATAATAATAATAATAATAATAATAATAA
>VZTM01029763.1:277243-305170 GCA_013400555.1 Jacana jacana | reverse complement strand
AGAAACTGCAAAGCAGTTATCTAGAGTGGACTTGGCCAAAGGACCTCAAGGTCCTCAGGAATTTAGACCAGTGACGAGGTCGCGAACTTGCTCAGACTCCTCTGGCTATGATAAGTGCCAGAGTTCAAGTTAATGCTTACTGCTAGTGTGAATTTGTACATAGCTGATGTGAAATGAGGGAAAGGGACAGATCTGGCCCCAGTAGACAAGACATTATGTAGAATTAATCTGAGAAATGTCAACTGATCTTTAGAGCATTTGTCTAAAACTTTAAACAAAACTTTGCTGGAAAAGTACTCCCCCTCCTCCTACTGGAGTTAGAGGTAAAATAGGGCCATAGAGAACTTACTTAGGGATAAGTAGGTTTGAAAGAAAATGTGTTTTTCCTCCTGATGTTTTGAGGCATCAAGCTAGAAAAATCTTAAGAATGTCCAGCAACAGGGGTTTTTTTTGTGTTTTTGGCTGAGGGTACATTATTTTCCTGTTGAGGAAAATTTGTGAGTTAAAAGGAAACCATCACATTGGTTGTTATTTGCAAGACTGTAAAGAGCCCATTTTTTCACTACTTTTCCTTTCACTACACATTTTTGTAGCTGTTTCTACAGCTTTCATCACTGATGACTGTGGGCAATGGTTTTCATCTTCAGACAACAAAATCCCGAATGTGGTGGGTTTACATGGGTTTGCTTTTGGTGTTTTTTACCCACTAAGAAAATGACAAACCAAGCTATTTTTTCAGGACTTTTATGACCTCTGTTTGCATTTTCTGTATGAATATTACTGGCTTGTCTGTTCAGTTGTGCAGCTCAGCTTAGTGTTTTGTCACTAGTTCTAGGTGAGATTTCCCACTAGCTGTTTTATTGTTGAAGCTCCACTGGATGTACCTTTTTTTTCCCTATCACTAGTTTTAGACATACCAACAGCAAACTGGACTTGATAACCTCTCCTTGAACCTTTGACAGCCTGCCTCAATGCGTTTCAAATGAACAAAAGATGGAGGCAAGTCTCTGAGTTAGGTTGCCCAGCCTTGAAAAGAAAAAAACTCTAGGGGTATAGTCACAACTGTTTCAGGTCCCTTCAAGGAAGAAAGTATCTTTTTGATGCTGATCTTTTTAAAATAAAGCAAAAATACTTCTGTTAGGCAGAAACCCAACTATTCAAAGGTTATTTACATGTGAAAGCGTTGACAGCTATTTGTTTTTTTACTAGAAGTGAAAATGTATATTCCATTAACTGTTAATTTCATGGCAGATGAAGAGGCAAGAAATATTATTCCTAACATTTTTGTGGATTGTTTCCAGTTAAGTTTGCGGTACGTCTTTAAGCCACATAATCAGTCATTCACAGTCTAGAGATTATACTTTAATTTACAGTTGTGGTTTCCATGCTCCAGTTTGGGAACCCCTTAAGCTATATAACAAATAATAAATGCAGCAAAAGCTTACTCCAATTCTTCAGTCAACGTTTGCATTTGACATTCCTGATCATTATCACTGAAGAAGAATGTGTATATTTGAGTATGCACAGAAAAATTCAGAATAAAATCCTTTTTCTTCCTTACATGTACATAAATAATTTCTAATCTCTACTGCACAATTATTTTCTCCCACAAACTGTTGAATTTAGCACAATACAGTATTTGTGTCTGACTTAGGAGAAAATACTTAATTTCTACTTTCATATTCTACTTTATGTAATCTTCTCTACTGACCAATCACACATTCACTTTGAAAGTAACTATTCCTTCTTTTACATAATGTCTTTACCCAATATTATCCTCTGGAATGTCTCATTTTCAAATCTGTAAGGGAATTTTCCCAGGAACAAGAAGAATAGAGAAAATCAGGTTGCTAACTTCTAAATATTTTAAACAAACAGATAAAAATAGTATTTGGGATTAAATAAGATAAAAGCAGTGAAGTAGATTGGCAGGAATTTAGTTGTACTGCATAATGCTTAGGTGATTCAGATAAGATCCTTTGGGGGAATCCTGATTTTTAGTAGTACTTAAAAATATTTTGAAAGAAATTGCCTATCATTTTTGATCCCTCTTCATACATCTCTGTGACATTGTTTTGCTTCTATCATTATATCTTCAGGGTTTAAGCTTTGAGGTATCACATTTGTGAACTGTTTTATCCACAGTATGTACATGTGAATATGCTGGAAGATGACTCCTGTTAAATAAAAACACAATTGTAAGTCCTGAAAGGGTGATGAGCTGTGAAGGGGCAAAATGCCTTAGTTTGTGCTTTTAAAATGCTTTTTAATCTGGAATTTTTAAAATTCTGAATCCAACATGCAGAGTATAATGTAAAAAAAAATAATTATTTGGGCATAAATCAGAGTTTTTCCACTGCATTCTGGAGTAGCTGAACAGATGGCATTGAAATGTAATACAATGCTGGTTTTCCTCAGATCTTGTATAATTAATTTTACATGAAGATGCGTTATTGCATTAATATGAAGTGTATAATGAAGAGATACTCAATTATTTCAGCATCAACTCCAAAATGAACATGTACATTAAGGACTGTGTGACACATGGTGACCTTGCCTATTTATGAAAGGAGATGTTCTATATTCCAAAAGCGAGTCCCTAAGAGAATCAAGCTATTGCCCTGTGCTCGATTAAATGCTATGTTGGCATGGCACAGAGCACAGTTCTTGCACAAAAAGCCACATTTCAGTATTTGCTTCACTCTGGATGTGTCCTTAGACATGGATCACAAGGCAGATTTTGACAGTCCTGTTTCTTCTTTAGTTGATGTGAGATATATATTTATCAGAAGTAGGGAACTGCTTTGAGGAGTGTATTTTGTTGTCTGATCCCTCCATGTACAGAAATAGGCAGGAATGCTTGGAGGGCTTGTCTCGGATTCCCTGGAGAGCAGTTACTGAGCTAACGCTGAGTCACCAGTTGTAGCTTCCACGTTGTCCTTGGGAGAGCAGAGCTTTTTCCATGCCGTGCATGCAGTGAACCAAGACTGTTTGCTGCTGCCAGGCTGTTTCTCAGATCTATTTGTTCAGCCCTTGTAATTAGAAAGATCAGTCAAAAGTAGGGAGTGGAAAAGACTCTTGTTAATGTCTCTGGTAATTCAGAGGGGAAAAGGGGAGGCTCTGATTCTGTTACCAGAAGCAGTTTAGAGAAGAGATACTGCTTTATTCAACATTGGGTGCTAGGTAGAAATCCACAAATCTAGCACACCTTACTGGGGACATTCACCCATTATTTATACACAAAAGATTTTCAGTTTTCACCTACCTAGCACATAACTCCACCTCAGCTTACATATTCATTAGGAAGACCGAAAAGCCCTTTTTCACACACGTATTAAATTTTGCAGTGCCGGCAAAACACTTCCGTGCGAGCATTGAGTCCTTCAGTGGTTTCTGGGTAGGGAAACCCTTCCTCACATTATCCTTTCAAGGTACTGAATCATCTCAGGACAGTTAAAGTTTACTCTAAGTATGCCAGTTTCTTGAGGAAGATAAGTATGCTCTTTGAAGTAGCCACAACTTCTGTCCTAATTGGTATAGGAGTACATGCTTTGACATATGGGAGAACCTTGTGGTGATTAACAACTTTATTATCCCTGTCTTATCACTATCAACTCAGTGACCAACTATTTTCTCATGCAGTAAGAAGCTCAGTAATTAACTCATTTTAGTTAGCATATAGTTATAAATAAAGCAGAGGCCTGCCTCTGGTGACAAGGCTGCTGAAAATGGGGAGCAGATACTGCTGGGTGTGACCAGAAATACAATAAAATGCTACTGCTTTTTATATTGTCCAACTACAGTTAACCCTTATGGTTAATCCTCATAGTTACAGTGGATGCAAAGCTTTGCCTGGAACTACACGTTATGATGGGACTGACAACAGCAGAAACTGACTGAAAGACTGAAAACAGCAGAAGTCCAGTATTATCAAACATATTCTTTGGTATTTCCTTGCCATGTGCTATGCTTATCAGCAAACATACAGCAAGACCCTTTGTTTTGTTAGCCCTATAAATTTCACCAAATCATGACAGATTTATTTTTTTCCACCTCCTTTGATTATCCCTTTCTCCATTCTCTCACTCATGCACCTTGCTTATCACCATAAGCAGTAAAGGTTCTCCACGCCAAACCATTTCAGTATCACTCCCTGTGGAATATCATCCCTTAAATCTGCTGTGACCACTGCAATAGATGGGTACTCAGAATGAAGTAATGAGGTTTTTTGGTTGATGATCCCACTTGCTCCATAGGAGGTCTGGAAGCTGCTAATTGGAGTGAGAGTTGAAGATGTTTCCTGTTCTATTAAATCTAAATCTATTATTCAGATTTGCCCCGCTTTTGTCAGTAAATTGTCAGAAATAACTCTGGTATTTGTGTACCAGAGGGACAAATCTGACATTTTAACAAAAACTTGTATCTTACTTGACCCCATAATGTGTAAACCACATGGAAGAGAGGAGCTAAATCTTAAGACTGGTAACATAACTGACACAAAGTCAGGCAAGGGTCTTGAACCATTCTGTTCCTCTTTCCTAAGATAACACCATCTGTTGCCTTGTTCCATTTCATTTCTTTCACTTCTCCAATTTGTATTTCTGTTTGAAGAAGGCTGTTAAGATTCTGCTTTATATGTTAGGAGCTAATAGCCAGCACAAGGAAGGGCCAACAAGATTAGCTTCCAGCAACCTTTCATATTGGACAAAAAAAGAAGCCACCATGAGTCCTGAGCTCAAGTACATGACCCTGATGTCATTTTCTGCTGTTAGGTGTTTGCAGCCATGCTGCTGCTGCTGCTGCTGCTCTGTGGCTCTAGGCTCTGCTGGTACAAGCAAAGTGCAATGGCATTGCCTTTTCTGGGTGCTGCACCAAATCTGCAGCCTTGTATGGTGACAGCTCCTTCTCATTTGATGGACATCCAAACCATGTCATGACTCAGATGTCATGTTTCACCCTTCAGCTTTCACCTAAGCTGGGAGATCTGGCAGCCCTGCCTACTTTTTTATAGAATCATAAATTGTCTAGGTTGGAAGGAACTTTAAGAGCCATCAACCTAACTCTGATAAAACAAAACAATACAAAACAAAACAAAGCATAACCACAACTCAAAAAGGAACCAAAACCAATGACCCATCACTAAACTGTGTCACTAAGTACTACGTCAACCCATCTTTTAAATACCTCCAGGCACCTTAATCACTTCCCTAGGCAGCCCATTCCAATGTTTAATAACCCTTTCAAGGTAAAAAATTTTCCTGATATCCAATCTGAATCTCCCCTGGTGCAACTTGAAACTATTTCCTCTTGTCTTGTTGACTGTGACTGGAGAGAAGAGACCAACCCCGGCCTCTCCACAATCGCCTTTCAGGTAGTTGTAGAGAACGATAAGGTCTCCCCTCAGCCTCCTTTTCTCCAGGCTGAACTTCAGCTCCCTCAACTTCTCCTCATAAGGTTTACTCTCCAAACCCCTCACCAGCTTTCTTGTCCTTCTCTGGACCCACTCCAGCACCTCAATGTCTTTTTTGTGTTAAGGGTCCCAAAACTGGACATAGAACTCAAGGTGGGGCCTCACCAGGACCAAGTAAAGGGGGACAATCAGCTCCCGAGTCCTACTGACTGTTCCTGATTCAGGCCAGGATGCTGTTGATCTTCTTGGCCACCTGGACACACTGCTGGGTCATGTTCAACTGGCTGTCAACCAGCACTGCCAGGTCCTTTTCTGCCAGGCAGCTCTCTGACCACTCTTCCCCAAGTCTGTAGTGTTGCATGAGGTTATTATGACCCAAGCGCAGGACCTGGCACTTGGCCTTATTAAACCTTATCCTATTGGCCCATTAATCCAGCCTATCCAGATCTCTCTGCAAAGCCTTTCTACCCTCAAGCAGGTCAGCAAATTTACTGAGGGTGCACTCGATGCCCTTGTCCAGACCATTGACAAAGATGTTAAAGAGAACTGGCCTTGATACCAGGGGAACACCACTCATGACCAGCCACCAACTGGATTTAACTTCATTCACCAACACTCTGGTCCTAGCCCTCCAGCCAGTTTTTAACCCAGCAGAGAGTACTCCCATCCAAGACATGGAAAGCCAGTTTCTCCAGGAGGATGTTGCGGGAGACTGTATCAAAGGTCTTACTAAAGTCCAGGTAAACAACATCCAAAGTCTTTCCTTCATCCAGCAAGCAGGTCACTTTGCCATAGAAGGAGATCAGGTTTGTTAAGCAGGACCTGCCCCTCATGAACCTGTTTTGGCTGAGCCTGATCACCTGGGTGCCCTTTATGCACTGCATAATGGCACTCAAGCTGATCTGTTTCATGACCTTCCCAGGTACTGAGGGTCAGACTGACAGTCCTGTAGTTCCCTGGATCATCCGTCCACCCTTCACATGTATGGGTGTCACATTTCCTAGATGCCAGTCAGCTGAGACCTCCCCAGTTTGCCAGGACTGCTGGTAAATTATGGAAAGTGGCTCAGCAAGCACTTCCACCAGCTCCCTAGGTGCTATTGGGTGGATGCCATCTGGCCCCATAGACTTGTTTATATCCTGGTGTTGGAGCCGGTCCCTCACCACTTCCCTTTGGATTATGGGGGCTTCATTCTGCTCCCCACCCCTATATGCTAGCTCAGGGGTCTGGGTACTCAGGGAACTACTTACTCTATTACTAAAGCCTGAGGCAAAGAAGGCATTATGTACCTCAACCTTCTTCTCACACTTTGTCATTCTGTTACCTCCTGTACCCAACAGAGGATGGAGATTCTCCCAAGTCCTTCTCTTGTTACTAATATATTTATAGAAATTATTTTTATTTTTTTAACATCCAAAGCCAGGTTAAGTTCTGGTTGGGCTGTGGCCTTTCTAATCTTTTCCCTACATAGCCTTACAACACCTTTGTAATCTTCCTGAGTGGCCTGCCCTTTTTATCCAAAGGCCATAAACTCCTTTTTCCCCTACATTGTGACCATATCTCTTTGTTCAGCCAGGCCAGCCTTTTCCCACGACAGCTCACTTTACAGCACATAGTGACAGCCTGCTCCTACACTTTTAAGACTTCTTCCTTGAAAAATGTCCAGCCTTCCTGGACTCCTTTGCCCTCCAGGGCTGCCTCCCAAGGGAATCTCTCAAGCAGATTCTTGAAGAGACCAGTCTGCCCTCTGGAAGTCCATGATGGCAGTTCTGCTGGCTCCCCTCCTTGCTTCTCTGAGAATTGAGAACTCTATTAATTCACAGTTACTATGCCCAAGATGGCTTCCAAACGTCACATCTCCCACAAGTCCTTCTCTGTTCACAGACAGCAGATCATCTGTTCTGCATGCAAAGCCATGCCTACCAGGGGGCTGGCTAATGGTGAAGCTGAGTAGCACAAAGGCCCATCTTATTATCAATTAGAATCAGCAGAATGTGGTTCCCTCTACCTCCTTTCTCCTTTGCACTTGCGTAGCTATCAGCACAGACTGCATTCTGCAGAAGTGCTGGAAGTGCAGCTAGATGAAAATAAGAAGAGTTTTTTTGTTGTTCTTTTTTTTTTCTGTTTTTAATGCATACTCAGATGTCAGAGGAGAAACCACGATAAAAGGAAGGGGGAAAGAAAGGTGGTGGTTGAAATTGTGTCCTCCATCACATCAGTCAGATAAATTCAGGCCACAGTCTGCTGAGGAAGAAAGAATGTACTAGTGTGACTAAGGCAACTTCTAGAGAAAATAGGCTTATGACACAGTTTTGCAGTCGTAATGCAGTTTCCATCATTACTTCGTATACATGAATGCTGCACAGTAATTTAGAATTTCTCCACACACCGTGTAAGTTGACCAGGGATGCATTTGGAGTTATGGATTTAAAACAACCCTAAATCTTCTTTGCTCTGTGTGTTTTGTTACACTTATATGTGAGTAATGACAGTATTTAAAATACTAATAACTATACTTTTCTGTATATAATGTATTTCTTTGCTAAAAATTTCCAGTGTGTCTGGTGAGTCTGATTCATCTTGGTGCCCTTTTGCAGACTGATTCCCTTTGGGATACTTTAATTTAGAAATGTTAAAAATGGAGCACCTCAGATCAGCAGTCAGTTTGAAAATGCTTGCATATTTGCAAATATTGTGTCCATACTCCTTTTTTTAAGACCACAAATTTGTCCTGTAAGGTTCTATGTAGCTATAAAAACAGAGATGAAAAAACTGGGGAGGTATCTGTACACCATTCTCAAAAGACAAACCCTCTTTTTTTTTTTTAGGAAGCTGGAGACAAAATGTGGGTGACAGCATTGCAATGCAAAGTAGACATTCAAGGATAGAGAGAAGCAGTTAAATAATCAGATGGCGATATTGCTAAACAAAGGATTTATGCTTTGAGTTTGAGAAGTTACAGTGGACATCAAGACATCCAAAAGGAGGGACATAAGCTAAGTTCAAAGACAGCACAGAGAGAGAGAACTGGGTCAGGAACAGAAGAGTAAGAGAATAAGTTTATGACATAATGGTGACACCAGTGGGAATCTTAGTAATGGAGGAAAAACAGACAGACAGTAGAAAAACAGTAGACAGAAGATAAGAGGATTAATAAAAGACTACTGCAGTGATATGAAAACTTAGGAAGAGGTCCTGAAGGAAAAAACAGAAGAGATCAGGTCTGCAGAGGCTATCAAGAGATAACATTTGGAATAAAAGTTTGTTTTGTTCTGATGACAAATCATCAGAAGGGAAGTGTGAAGAGCAAGGCATTAGCATTGGTGAAAATCAAGGCAAGGGTCTGGAGGAGAATGAGGTACAGGAGCTAGAGGAAGGAAAAAAATAATGGAGCAATAGAAAAAGATATTGGTAGTGGTGAGAGAGAAGAGGAAACCTTTTCTCATATTGATATAGTATAGATTTTGTTTGTTTTATGTTTGCATTCAGGGCCAATAGCTATGCAAGCACATGCCTTTGTCCAAAAAGTCCATCAGTCTGAATAAAAAGCCTGGTAAGGTCATGAGCAAGAAGGGAGGAATAGTTAAGGGTGATCAGAGAGCCCACGGGAGTGGATCAATACCATGACTTGAATTATAAAAAGGATTATGCTTGATTTAAAGCCAAAACCGATGTGACTGTCATATAGCCCTGTTGGATTCATCATTTCTTCTATATCATGGTGATCAGACAGTCTTGTCCTGGTTATGCCAAATTTTCCTAAATATGTTAATCTACATTGAGCCTTTAGGAGTATGGGAGAGGAGTTTATAGGCCGTTTTAAGATAATCTGGAAAAAGGAAGTAATTTTTTTTTTTTTGCTTAGATGTTACTTTTAAAATGTTTTGTAGCTATTTATTGAAAAGGCAAAGTAATTTATTGATGAACATCAGTTAAAATACAGAGAGGTTATTCTCTACCCCTCTGTTTAATAGTGTTGCAGAACTGAAAAGGTTAATTATGAGAACTGCCCATCCTGTTCTCTCTTCTCTGCAGTTTCTGAAAGTTAGGCAGATTTTGTATTTTATTTTGCAGAACAAGCTGTAAACCCTTCCATCTTCCTTTGACCCATTAAATTGTCCATTTCTCTCTTGCTCTCCACCTGTATTATGACATCATGTAGACACTCTTGCGGTCTGAGTATAATTCTCCATTTCTCCCAGCCACTAATACCAAAGTCTGAAAGAGGTACTGTTCTGCAGTTTCAGGGTAAAATAAAGTCTCCTCTTTATCTTCTAATTAAGATCAATCTCTGATACTGTCACAGTACAATAGCTATTCTCAGGAAATTTCTTCTCCTATTTTAATCAGCACAGAATATGAGAAAATCTCTGTAGTGTCATTTATCATTTCAAAAATAATTCCATTGACTGCAGTTTCAGCTAGTTTTTTTATGAACTTGAAAATGTAAATCTTTTTTTCTTTCTAACTTATTTTCACATTACTTTCTCTACACCTTTTCACAGGATCACAGAATTGGTGAGGTTGGCAGGGATATCTCAAAATTGTCTAGTCCAACCTGCTGCTCAGAGCAAGTCAGATAGAACTAGTTCCCCAGGATGATGTCCAGCTGGGTTTTGAATTTCCAAGTAGAGGGACCCCATGACCTACCTGAGCACCTCACAGTAAAAAAATGTTTTCTTATATTCAGGTAGAATTTCATGTGTTTCATTTTTTGTCTATTACCTCTTGTGCTGTCACTGGATACCTGTGCGCAGAGCCTGGCTTTACCTTCTTGTTTACCCCCTGCTATTGGTTATATATAAACATTGATAAGTTCCCTCGAACCTTTTCTTCTACAGGCTGAATGGTCCCAGTTCTCTCAGCCTTTCCTTGTAGGAGACATGCTGTAGACCCTTCATCATCATCCTCGTGGCCCTTCACTGGACTTGCACCAATATGTCCATCTCTCTCTTGTGCTCAGGATCATACAACTGGACACTGTACTCACTAGCCCCACCAGTGCTAAGTGGCAGGGAAGCTGAACGATTTAGGCAGTGCTGCTGGCAGCTAAATGTTGGGTTAAAAAGTTCTGAAGTGCTTCCTTCTGAGAAAGAAAACCCTATCCACTTAATATGACTTCAAAAGCACTTTAAAGGTTCTCTTAATACTAGCAATAGAGGCAGAAAAAGACTGTTGCCAGGAGTCTCAGAGTATCCTATATGCCATAGGCCAAGACTGAAATAACCTTTTTATATCTGCATGTGTTTGAAGCACAAGTAAGTTATGGAGTCATAGAATAATGAAAAAGACCCTTGAGATCATCAAATCCAACGATAACCTAACACTGCCAAGTCCAACACTAAACCATGTCGCCAGGTGCCACGTCTACATGTCTACAACACCTCTAGTGATGGTGACTCATCCATTTCCCTGGGCAGCTTGTTCCAGGGCTTGACAAACCTTTCAGTGAAGAAATTTTCCCTAATATCAAAACTAAACCTCCCCTGGCGCAACCTGAGGCAATTTGCTTGTGACTTGGGAAAAGAAACCAACACCCACCTCACTACAATCTGCTTTCAGGTAATTATAGAGTGATAAGGTCTTCCCTCAGCCTCTTTTTCCCCAGACTAACCAACCCCAGTTGCCTCAGCTACTCCTCATAGGACTTTTTTAATAGACTCTTCACAAAGGGATTTCCTGCTGGGAGAAACTGATTCCCTTATTACACCTTTGAATTTCTCCCAAAACTTCAGGCTCTGGTCACTTAGACATGCAGTTCTTGGGTGTTATCAAAATAGTTCTTGCTGTTGTTGTCCCTTAAAAGCAGAACTCTCAGTAACTTGAAGGTCTAGGAAGGATTATGACCTAATGGTGTGATGCATTGTCTTTTATTACAACAAGCAATACAGTTGAAACAGAGACAAGCCTTGGGGCCTGCCATTCATCCGCTGGTCACAAGCTCTGCTAGGTGGTACAGAATATTAACCTCAGGTTTGTCACTGCCAAGGAGTTCACAGCTTAGTACTCCACCTTTGTGACAGTCTTTGGAACTTCTGCTCCTGGGGGTATTCACAGTAATAAAGTCAACTTGTGTGTTTTTTTAAAAACAGACTGTAATTTTAAATGTACTCCAGTTATACATGGGTTGCAGTAGTTGCACAATAAATCACAATTAAATTAACATTGTTCAATTAATATAAATTGCTAAATGAAAATCAAGGACACAGTGCTAAATGAAGCTATAGAATCAAGGCAAATTATTCTCAAACAAGTCATTTTATGAAATCAGAAACGCTTCACAATTCATTTCAAGATTGCCTTTCATTTTGTGATTTAAAATGTTTTGGTGTCAAAATCTGACACATCAGTTTCCTTTCACTCGAAACAGCCATCTCAGCAGAGCGTTGCTTTGCAGCCCTGCTGTGCACAACCTCCATCTCTTTTACCAGCATCTCATCATTTCAAAGGTGTGTGATCTTTGCTAGATACGTGCACAGTAGATGCATCCTGTCCAAAGGATCAAGCAAGATGACTTTCTGGAGCTCAGCTTTCTATGTGCCTGCTTACTCAGTAAGGGAGTTACTGGTTTCTGTCTTGCATGTAGTACACAAATACCTACCACCTACAGAGCAGTAGATAAAAGCTGGCCTGTGTTTTTATCTTTAATTCTGGTTTCATACAACTTTTCCTTGGCCTGGACTAGCATCATAACAAATCATCAGATTTCAAAAATTTTGTTGGTTGGTTGCTGTTTTTTTTTACATAAAATCACTTCACAAAAAGTCATCATAATCAAAACAGCAACACTTCCAGGGGAGAATACAGAGCCTCAAATACAAATGTTCCAGAAAGATCCCTCTAGCCCATTGTGTCCTAATGCATGTGTTGCTAATGTAATAAAGTTTAAAAAAAAAAATCTGACAAGAAAGGAGAAATTTCTTTTTTTTTTTTTCACTTTTTCACATTGGATATCTAACAAGAGACTTATGCACATAGCTAATTTTATGCAGTTCTTTGAGAACCCAGATGGCCAGAGACCTCCTTTTGCCCAAGGAACACTATGGACAAACTTGTTATGCAGTAAACACAAAACTGTGTTCTGCAGTCCAATTAATAGGTACACTTTTGTATAGATGCAAATGCACACATAGGTACCCTCTTTCAAGCTAGCTATTTTTGTTTTATTTAATGGTGGATATGTCAAGGGATTTATGTATTAAATATGATGTCTGCAGTGAAGAATTCTGCCAGCTCATAAATGACAAAATAAAGAAAAGTTCAGCCCTTGAAGCAAGTGAACAGGCAGTAACTTTAGAATGATGCAATTTAAAAAAACCTTCAAAGTAATATTTTCTCTTGTCACTAACAGCTTAGAGACTGCAGTCAGGCTGCATTTGGTACTGTATTTAAAATTAAATGCTTTTTTAGTTCTCCATGAGCAGTGATATTTTGGGACACTTGTAGCCTGTATCTACTTCACAATATTTTTTCTTTAATGTGCAAGGGTGTTGTTGAGAGCAGGCCCTTTAAGAGGGGTTGCTGGGAGAGCATAGATGCAAATGAGTGGAAGTAAGCGGAACGAAGTATAGTGAAAGTGAAACTGGGTGTAGGAAGCAGCAAATGAGACAAGGGTTGTAGCCAATGATGGGGAAACTTTAGGCGAGTGGAAAGTGCGTGAAAAGCTCGTGGACGGTATCCCTCTCCCTGTCCGAAATGTAGTGCTTAGCGAATGAGGACCTGTGACTTTGATTCAAACGTGGTTCTGCCTTCTGACTGGATTGTACTGCTTTCTGGTTGGAGAGCTTTCTGAATAAAGCTGAAGCTGATCTACCAATCATCTGGATTGCGTCTGGCTTCACTGCTCCTGGCCGCGGCAGGGTGTCTTACAGAAGAATGAGCCAATCTCATCAGGGAGTTAGCAAACTAAGATTGCAGTTGAGTCACAACTTTAAGAGATCTTCACAACATTGCTTGAATTTGCATTTATGCCCACAAGCTCTCTGGTTTGCAGCCAAGGCCCAGTTCCTGAAATCCTTCTGGTATCTTCATTTAGCTTTGGCTGAGTATCTCATGAAGGATGGATTTCAAAGGTGATAGGTAATTTTGTTTCTTATAGAAAAAAGGCCTGTATGATTCTGATTTCACTGTCGGTATTTTGCCTTCAGATGATAACGATTTAAACATAGTAAGAAGTGCTTGACACTGGAATGCAAATGCAGTCAATCACTCTTCTATATCTGGGAAACCAACACTGTCTAACTCCAGCCTAAAAGCCTTGGAGGATAAACAAGCTAGATGGTTTCTGGGTTTGGAAATTACTAAAACCAAGAAGCAATGGTTTTATTGGTACTGCTGACTCTCATCTGCTTCTTTTGCACATGTGGTTGTATCTTAACTTGACCTTGTGTGTCAAGTTGGAAATGGAAATAGTATTGTAATATTGGATTTTTTGCAAGCAAGTAAAGGGAAGAATTAGAGACTCTAACCCACAACATTCACTTTTATGCTAAGCAGAGATGTCTCCATCTAGAAATTTGTCCCTTTTTAGATGTCAGTTCCCTTGCTAGCAGAAAGCTTTCAGCATTGGTACCACTGGTGTCCGCATACCCTAAGTGGTAAAGTCACGGAAGCTAGAGGGTGTGCGTTAGAGACATGGAAGAAACATGTTGAAGGGGAGAGTGAGGGTAAAGAGTTCAGCATGGCATTTTCAAAGAGGACAGGAAAAGTACAAAGAGCATTGAAGAGAAAATCTCCGCCTCACAGGCTCAAGAGTTTACATCAGTAACAGAAATAGGAGCCCCGTAGCTTTTGCTGGCATCAAGACCATGGAGCAACATCATTAGAGAAGTCCTGTTGGGCATCCTTTGTAACCCTCTGATTTCTCCTGTATCCTAGTTTTGCTCAGGCATACAGGAGAACCGAGTTTTTAGGCAGCTGCACAGCATGCATTATGTTCACAGTTTTGCCAAGTGACCCGTTCACCAACAAGGCCTTCAGCAAACATGGTTTTAAACAATGTTTGTCATTTTGCTGGAGCCTGTGCCTTGGCTCTTGACGTGTGCGTGTTGGCACTATTCCTTTTTGGGCTATTGCACTTCAGAACGAGTCTGGATGTTGACGGAGCTGCTCATGTACCAAAGCTCACATGTGGGCTTGAGTTCTTTGCTTTGAATTGGGGCTGAATAAGGACACCTAACCTCAGGCAACCTCTTATGGGAACGTCTTGGCCTGTAAATTATAGTTAAGAATGGAAGCTTATCTTTTTCTTAAATAGGTTGGAGAACCCAAAGAGTAGAATTTGCTATTTGGTCATTCGACAAAATATAGTTATGTTTTATCCTTCATGCTGGATTTTATTACATTCTGTCCCCAGCTGTTTCTTCCAATTTTTTTTAAAGTAAATTTTTCTGGTTTTCTAAATTTAACCCTGGCCTTCCTTACCCATGATTTTTCGTATCTGGCAGCTGAATATGACTGAATGATGGAAGCTAAAACCAATTTTATGGCAGAAAAAACCTTGCAAAGAAATAAAGTTTGCTGTACACAAAACATTGCCATTTAAGAAGAGATGGATAAGTGTACAATCTGCTGGATTAAGCACTGGCTGGATGGACGGTCCCAAAGAGTGCTCAACAGAGTTAAATCCAGCTGGCAGCCGATCACAAGTGGTGTTCCTCAGGGCTCTGTATTGGGGCCATTTCTGTTTAATGTCTTTATTGATGAACTTGACAAAGATGCAGAGTGTATGTACTATCAGTAAGTTTGCAGACAATACTAATTTAGATGGGAGTGTTGAATCTGCATGAGGGCAGGGATGCTCTACAGAGGGACTTGGATAGATTGGATCGATGGGTCAATATTAGTTTCATGGACTTCAACAAGGCCAAGTGCCAGGTCCTGCACTTGGGCCACAACAACCCCATGCATCGCTACAGGCTTGGGGAAGTGTGGCTGGAGAGCTGGCTGGCAGAAAAGGACCTGGGGGTGCTGGTCAACAAGCAGTGTGCCCAGGTGGCCAAGAAGGCCAATGGTGTCCTGGCTTGTATAAGAAATAGTGTGACCAGCAGAAGTAGGGAGGTGATTGTCCCCCTGTACTCAGCACTGATGAGGCCACACCTTNGGTGGAGTCACCATCCCTGACTGTGTTTAAGAGTAGATTGGATGTGGTGTTGAGGGATATGGTGTAGAGGAGAACTTTGTAGAGTAGGGCTGATGGTTGGACTTGATGAACCCAAGGGTCTCTTCCAACCCAAATGATTCTAAGATTCTACGAAATCCTAGACGTAGTGGGGCTGAGTCTTTAGTCTTCTGTTGTCTATTTTGACTTTTCTGCGCCAAAATCTTCAGACCTAATCACTGGATAATGATTTCTACAAACAAGGTTGTTAAAATACTGAGGAGAGGGGGAGGGGCAGAATATTCTAAGCTTTAGAACCCCTAAGAGAGAGATCCCACTTGTGACACAGTGGAACATCTTGATATGCACAGTCCAGAGCATTTGATCTTCTAGGCATCTTATCTGCAAAGAAGAGTCACTGGCTCGTGCATCATCCTCCTCCCAGTGAAAACAAATTTAGGGTATCCTCATATACCAAAGTGCCGTGGTTACCAGAAGGCACTCATTAGACCATTTGTACAGGTATTGACCGCTGCATTATGTACCAAACCATTGACCTCAAACTGATCCCCCAAAAGACCAGCAAGGTTAAAAGTTTGCTGAAAGTCACTTCCACTGCACTTTCCCTGTGCAAATCCACCCTATTTTTAAAAAATTTAATTTACTGAACCTATTAGGACTGCCATGTATATTAGGAAGAATGCTCTAAAAGAAATGTGAAGTTCTGGCTTTTATCGTTGAATACGCAAATCAAAATGTCTGAATTGTGCCAAGAAACCCAAGCCTGAAAATTATTTTTTTGTAATTTTCTGGGGGCTTATATTAGGCCTTTTATTTTCTTTTAAGGGAGCTAGGGGTGGGGGTATTATTAGTTTTAGCCTGTTGTAAATTAATTTTGCTTCTTGAAAGAAAAACTGCTGTGGCAAAGCAGCTCATCTGATCATAGTTAAATGTGAACAATGATGTGATTATGAAGAGCAACTGCCTGACTGCTGCCAAACATTCCAAGTAATCTGGTCTGATTTTGCAGAGAGGAACCCTGCTGATTTTACGAGCACGGATGATTGACTGCCACGCTCCGGACTGTGGAGGTGGCTGTGTTGTGACCAGATTTGTTTGATCTGGAGCTGGCACAGTGTTGGTTACTGGTCTAGCTAAATATTTTTAAAATTAAGGAATGCCTTATGAACTTTGTTGACAATTATCATTAGACTGATTTTTGAGCCTGTATTTGCTTAGTTAGTATAAGCTTCCACTTTAAAAATCCTAACTGTAAGAATACTGCTTCCAAGGTGTACTTCTGGAATTGAATGTTTTCCTACACCATAGCACTTAGCACCGTGCCATTCCAGATGGCACTTCATGTCAATTTGATGGGCTTTCATACATCTCTGTTCATTCCTGGCTGTTGCAACTTGTGCCTGTACTTTTCCTGAGATGGAATTATGTGATTTGCCATGTTTTCCTCATGTCCTTCTCTGTTTATGTTGCCTTACCAGGGAAAGATGAAATACCAGCAGATCTGCAGAACCTGCAGCAAGCAAAATGACAGTGGCTTATGAGCAAGTCTAGTATGACCTACAGCTACAGTGGTTACTAACGTGGATTGTGCTGGTGGAGGTTGTGATGCTGATGTACCTGTAGTAGAGTCCGGGTATTGTGATGACAAGCATTTTATGACCCTTGCAGGATTCGAGTTTTTTGAAGCAAGTTGATACATCTTTCATTGGTGTGTCAATCTTGTGCTCTAGTTTGGGTCTGTTTTATCCTAAACTCAAGCAGGCTGTGTTTCAGCAGATGCCACTGAAAAGTTAACAAAATGTTGCCTTGACTTGATACAGACTGAATTGGGTGAGTTTTGCCCAATGGATGTATGCCTCATTGTTTACAGGCATGATTTAGATGAGAGGAAAAACTTAGAATGACCTCCTTCTCATAGATTAAGCTTTGGGATAATCACTAGATTAAGTAACTAATTTACCTGTGAGTTCCTAAAGTATCCCAGCAGGCATGTGATGGGTAGTGGTAGTGGAAGAGTTCAGGTGTGCCAAAAAATAAGCTGGTAGGGTCAAAAATTTGAGCTTGGAGTATCAGTAAATGAATTAGTGTTACATACGTTAAAGAAAAATTAGAGCTGGGAAACCAGCTGATGCCAGCGCTAATCTGCTCCCACAGTGGCAGCATACTGAAATGCTTAAAAGAGCACAGAATTATAGAACCATAGAACTGGAGAATAGCTGAGGGATGGAGGATGCACCAAGGGGAATAGACAAAGGATAATGGACTGAGACCAAGGCAGGTGTATGCCTTCAATGCACTGCCTACACGTTATACCTGTGATAACAAGAAATAGGGTTGGTCACTAGAATGGTAGAATTTACCATCATTTTCCTGTCTCCTGAAGGAGTCCATTGAGAGGAGCAATTACTAACTCCAGTAACTTGCATTTGTCCGTGGCTGATTGTACCAAGAGTTAAAGGCTTGGTATGCCCGGACTGCTGGGCACTGCTGCAAGCTAAATAGCAAATAGTAATAACAAAAACAAGCAACATCATGTTACTTGTTTAAAACACAAGCAAACCTTTGATACTAGCTAACTATTTGTGTTCATCTGATCTGCATTATCATGTGTTTTGTTCTCATCTCTCTTGTCTATTGTCCTAGTTGTCTCCATTTGTTGCCATCTTGTCTTAAAAGTGGGGTTCCAGATCTTAGTTTAAGAACAATGTACCTTATTTTGGTTTTATATCTGCAAAACCCTGAACTCTCTTTTCAAGCCTTCATACTACTGCTGAGTTCAATAAAAAATGAGCCTGAATCTGGCTTCAAGCTGGGTGTTACTAGGCATTACAGTTGTATGTAATACTACAAGTATTTTATATATATATAATCAAATGTTTATGGTGAACAGCCAGGTAGGAAAGGGAATAAAGGTCCCTGCCCACCCAAATTGTTTTCTTGGCAAAGCAAACACGGATAAGGACAAGCAAGATGCACTTCTGTATTGAATTACCTGGATTCCTGTAATGGAGCTCTAACACCAGGGCTCTAGAAAGAGAATGAAAATCAAACCCCAAGGTATTTCTGGATGACTTCTTCTAAAATAACAATTCACATTTTTGTTTGAGAAGAATATATTTTTTAAAAATATGTTTTTACTTGTAAAATTGTAGAGCTAGAGTGTCAAAATTACAGCAAAATTTCTAGTCAGTTGATGACATTTTTCATGTCATTGAAAATTGCCTTTCAGATGAAGCAAGAATCAAGTTATATGGGTTCTCTTTTATATAGTGAAAGCATCTTGAAAAATTAGGTGTCAAGAGGTACTGGTCTCAAGGTCAAACTAAGATTTTGTTTATGAAAGGTGTCTAAAAAACTGGTACACAACTCCAAGCATGTAGACTCCTCACTCTAAAGTTTTATACTCCTGTGTGTAAACCTCTCAGTCTGACAAAGTTTTCAACAGCAGGGCAGGGAGGAAGAATGTATGTTTCGATTTCTGTTTGGGCAGGTTGCTTGCATAACAGAAATAACTACTAAAAATTCTGATCTGTTACTTATTGTGTTGTACCCATGCTTGAAGGCACACTGTCTCCCTGATGTTTGAAGCCTCATTGTATGTGAGCAGTTCCCAAGCTGCTGTCCTTGCTATGATCTCCAGGAAGTTAACTTTATTAAAAACATGTATGTGTGTAAGGTTAGCAGCAAATTTCTTTCCCACAGGGGCAAAGAAATTACAAACAAACAAACAAAAAAATCATTTATATCAGAAGCCTCCAGGCTTTCTAGTATCTAGAGGACACTTGCAGCTGGAGAAAAGCAAATGTTTTACCCATCCATCAGTAAGGGCAATGGAGACAATTCAGGCAGCTGCAGTCCTGGCAGTTTCACTTCTGTCCCTGGAAAAATCATAGAGTGAGCTTGCTTGGAGCATATTTCTGGGCACATGAAGGAGAAGAAGGTGACTGAGAACAGTCAGCATCGTACCCTTGGCTTGACCATCCTGATCATGCTCTGTGATAAAACGATTGAATCTGTGGATAAGGGGAAAGCTATTGAATATCATTTACTTTGACATTAGCAAAGCTTTGAGCATATTCTCCCAACAGTATGCTAATATCCAGATTAGGATGTTACAGTCAAGGTGAGAAGAAACCTGGCTGGATAGTCAGACTGCAAGGGTTCAGTGGTTCATACTCTGCCTGAAGGCCAGTTATAAGTAGAATTCCCTAGGAGTTTATCTGGGTACATGCCCTTAATAGGTTTAATACCTTAAAAAAAGATCTCCAGGCTATACTGGATTCTTTTTGCTATGCTACTAGTAACTCACAGTGCTTTCATAAATAAATCTAAATTAGGAAGCTGGAGAAGGGAAAGAGGAATAACTCTATTGTGCATCTCTGTGTTCCCGAGGGTTGGTAGCTTTCCCCGATCTTTTTATTCATCACTTGGCTTTTCCTCTCTTGCCACTGATATGCAGTGTTCAGTACAGGGAAGTATCTGCATGCGAAAGGTCACTCACTAAACAAATCTCAGTCAGATAAGCACTTCTAAGTGCGTCAGGCACATCCTGGCAGGGTGTTTTAAGTCACAGGAATTACTGCAATTGGTGATAGTGAAGCAAGCGAGCAGCTGGCAGCAAAGGGATTAAAATATACACAGTGCCATTATCAATACTAATATGTAGCTTCCAACCAAAGGTGTCAGTGGCATACTGGAGGCCTGATGTGATTAAAGGTTTTGTATAATTAAACGTCTAATGGAGTGAATGGGGTGTGCACCTGCTTTAATTTAGAGATGTGAAAGATATATATCAGAACTTCACATTGTTCCTTTAGGACAACTACTTAAATATCTAGATGAATCATAATTTCAGTCTACTCCTTTCAAATAAATTAATATTATTTTCCCTGTTTTAATGGGGAGAAAAACAGATGTACAGCTTCCAGACCCAGTGTGTCAAAAGCTGACCTAATTTGAAACTTGCAATGAGCTTTTCTCTCGTGTATTCTGATTTGTGGTTTTAACCCAGAGACCTTTAACAGCAGAGTTAATCTTCCCTAGCTTTAGCCTCTCAAGAGGCATTTACTTAAAGGGAGCAGTTTCACGATTGACCCAAGCCAATCGAAGCCCCTGCTGACTCCACCAAAAAGGAAGGTTTCACCATGTGCCACATGATCTGACTACTCCCCACATGCTTGCTAGCCCTTATATAGAGCTATAGCAAATGAGGTAAGTAGCTGCTCTGACTGAAAACCCACATGCAACGTCCTTCAGCCTCCATACAAAAAACAGCCTCCAAACCTGGCTGCAATAACCACAGAAATGCAAACCCTCTGGCTGAAAATGTAACTTCAGCCTGTAACAGGTCAGCTCCTGATATGGCCATCAAACACTGGTAGCAGCAGGCAGGAGTGTAGGGGAGAGGCTTGAACTGTGTCAGTTGCAATGTGGAGTTGGACTTAGGCTCTCATAAAACATGAGGATAAGTACACATGTATTTAGTCTTAAGTCGTCTGCCTAATCTGGGCAGCATTTTAGACTGAATGCTTAGCTTTTGGATGCCTAAAGCTAGAAAAGATGTTCCAGGTATGTGAGACATGGAGAATAATATGCCAATGAAAGAAGATGAAGCCATACATTTTTTTCCATGGTGTGGGTGGAAGCTCTTACCCAGACACAGAATTCCACATTGCACAGTCAATGAAAAACAGAATGTGTTTTAGAGTTCACTCATCTGGCTGTTCATTCAAATATGCTCTCTCCAGCTGGTTTCTCTATCAAACTTAATTCCTAAAATGAATCTCAGCTTTTAGGTACACTATTCAAAGGATGTTACACAAGTTTCTAGGAAAATGGAGGTGGAGCTAGTAATGTTCTCTTGTTACTAGTTACTAATACTAGTCTTGTTACTAATATTACTGTCATTATCACTTGACTACCTACCGTATCACACACATGATATCAGGAGAATGGTGTGTCTTTTTGAGAGCTATGTCCTAAACCCAAAGCATGACATCTCAGATTCAAGGATTCCTCTGTGAAAATAGTGCTTGCTATTTTATAGTTCTTCAAGGAAGGGATTGTCTCTGCATAAAGCTAATGCTATTTTCATTAGAGAAAAGGCAGTTAGGTCTTGATTATCAACTTTCCACTGATTTAAAATATCAGTTCTTACTTTTTCATATCAATTGTCAAAATACATGATCATCTTCCTTTTTTTTTTTTATCTGAAGAGTTTTATTACTTTATAAATAATGTGCCAAAATATTGCTTTAGCGTTTCTTCCAAGCAGCAAATAAGTAGTTCTTCAAATATAATCCATTTGCAGGATTTATGCTAAGAAAAGATGCACAAGAGATCAAGGCATGGAAGTTCAAAACGGAAAAAAAATTATTTTGTGTGTAGACCTATATGTCTTGTGCCATAATAATGCATTGTGGCAAGTTTTCTGTAGGTATTACTCTCATTCTAGTATTTTTAACCAAGTATTAAAAGCCTCATGTCTGCTGGAAATCCTGAGGGGTGATTTTGCTTGTCTGCGTTTCAGCGTGAACAGAAATCAAAGTCGATGTGCTAGTTTTTGTAGTGACATCCAAAGGGCATCAGGACTCTGTACATTGTATCCTGAATACCAAAGAAATAATGAATAAATCAAGTTTGCTGCAATTCAAGATTGTTAATGTAGTGCCTGTATAACTTTGAAGGAGTTTTTTCAATGGAAAGTCTCTGAGCCTTTAGGAAATGGTAATTAGATTCTTCTCTGTCAAATTTTTCAATGTGCATAGTACATTGGGTGAGAGGACAGTAACCATTCTTAGCAGCACAGAGACCTTGAGCTTCAATAGGGCATGAAAGCACTAAATCATTTTGTCATCCTTCCAAAGTTCTTCCTTTTGGCCCTTCCTTTTGAAGCTTGGAAGATTATAATTCTTTCTACCCTTCCCTATTTCTTTGTGACATGCAGGCATTGCTGCTTCGGGGCCTAGCAACCCACTTCCCTACTTTCCACTAGCCCCAGAATTCTCCAGGGAAGGTTTTGATCACAACATCGCTCTAACAGCAGTGATTCTCACTGCACCATTACATTTCCAAATCAACCCTGACCCAAATCGTCCAAATCCTGTGTCCAGCTCCACTTCTATTTTCTATTTAATGACCTGTACAGCATTACAGCTGTCATCTACTCAATTCCTTCTTCACATATCTCTTTCAGCTCTCAGCATTGTTAGGTCACCTGTCCCTCCCATCCGCCCCAGCAACTAGAGTCAACAGTAATTTTTGCCATTTTAGATGCATCATTGTAGATGCAGAAAGGGGAAAAATGAAAGGTGAATTTGCTGAAGTTCAGGGCCTGGCAACAATGTGTTCCTGGTGAGAGTGAGCCACATTGGGTGATGGCCAACAATTGTCTCTCCTCACCAACCTACACTTCCAGTAGCAGCAATGAAGGTGATTTCAGAGGTTCCCCTTTAAAGAGGGTGGTAGAGCTGCATTCTTTCCTACCAGCAACCTGGAGTTTTAAGTGCCATCTTTGTAAAAGTTGGAAGAAATGGGTATAAATCATGTATGTTTCATTTGGGCTGGATAGTGCTGTTCATCATGCACAGCTAATGCTTTGGACCTGCCTGTTCACAGGCATGCAGAGTGTGGAGAACTGAAAGGAAGCAGCTTGCCTCAAGCACTGACAGACAGACAGCTTTCACAGCCACTGCTGATTAGTTTAGGGATAGCTAGTCTGAGTGTGTGTGCCCCAGGGGGTTCCCCAAGGAGCTTTTCTGACTCTTTTAATATGCTGGAATGGCTGCTGGCCAAGGATGTTCAGAAGAAGAGTACCTGGTTATATCTTAACTTGGCAGTTGTGTCAACTGGTGCACTCCACACATATGGCTGGATATGTGTCACGCTTGAAATAAGGTGACCGAGTAATGGCACTAACTGTGCTGCCAGGCAGTGTGCTACCTGCCATACCTGGTCCATACAGGTTGCACCATCCACCTTGCTGAAGAGACTGCTCTGCACTGTTTCCTTTGGCTAGATGCCCAAGCCCTGGCAAATGTTAAATAGTGTTTTAATAGCCTAGTTTGCAAAGCGAGAGACAGACATTATCTTCACGGATATCTTTTGAGGTTTGACTAAAATACATTTAGTAGAGGAGGGGAGTTACTTCAATTGTTCAACAGCAGCCTCTTGTTAGAAACAGTGTCTTGAAATATTGTTTTGACAACCATATCAGGCATCTTCTACAACACAGTGCTAACTCATCTCATGCTAACTCCCATGGATACTGCTCAAATATGTACCCAATAGAAGCCTGTCCAGGAGGACCTGGACAGCTGACCTGAAGACCATCTCCCTTAAGAAAACAAAATTCTTTATTTGGTACCCCTTTGTATGTCTTTTCTCCCTCCCAGCCTAATACACATCCCTTACTCCTGAATGCCTGCCTTTTTCCAAATAGAATTAACTATTTGCTATCCCTTTCACCCTCCCTCAGGTAAAGATTTTCCTGTGTGCCTCTTTTTCAGGTACATGGGAAGCCATGCTAGAAACTTATTTCTTACCTTCTTTTTCATCCTTCTCGTTCAGTTCCTATTTTAATTACTTAGGGCTGCCTAACCTGTATGAACTGGTTATCTCTTGGGTTTATGTATTTCACTACAGAGTACAAGCACACAAATTGATGTTTCAGAGTAGAATACGATTTAATCTAGCATGGTAATCTCAAAAAATCAACCAGTTTAAGTACATATGTATTTTCTGGCTGCAGATGCAACATGAACGCCATCAACACTGTATCTGGTTTCTGTTTTTTTTTTTTTTTTCATTTAGAGAACACATGCACACTGAGGCCATAGTCTATATATGCAAGATGCTGTGTTGCTTACCTGAATGCTGTAATAGTAATCTGAGAGTCCTCAGCAGTTCCGGGGAAAAAAAAAGAAAACTGGGACTTGTACAATTTCCTGCCCCACAGAAATGAAAGCAACAAAACATCAAGTAAAATACACATCTGAAGTGCACTGAGGGTATAGTCCCCATGCAGCCCATGGGTACTAACCAGAGTAATGCTATGTGTTCCAGGGTTTGTTTGATCAGGAAGACTTCCCAGCAGAACTACATCAGTATCTTGATATGCTGATCTAACCTCACTTGGGGCCCTAGAACCAGTTTAATTTTTGCTTGTGTCTTTCTGGAAGTGGTTTAGGTGCTATATAGAATCATAGAATGGTTAGAGTTGGAAGGGACATTCAAGATCATTGAATTCCAACACTTCCTGCCCTGAGCAGGGACACCGCCCACTAGACCAGGTCCCTTAAAGCCCCAGCCAACTTGGGCTTGATCACTGCCAGGGATGGGGCATCCACAACATATATCTCTATAATGAGAAGTTGTAGTCATAAAGATATAGATCAGTTGTTAAACTGCCTGATGGAAACAGTTCTCAGTTTTTACATCAGGCAGCTGACATGTTTCAAAGGTTATCATTTTACTGGGAGCCTTGAAAGATAAGGTGTTGCCCTCAGATTGTTACCTTATCAAAGACGGGGCGTATTTCTTGTTAATTTGCTGTATAATATTAACCATAAATAAACTACAGTTGGAATTTGATGATGGACATGTTCCCATCTCTTGAAGTGCACTGCATATGCACTCACATCTCTGGGCAGAAAGGATGTCATGCTAAGAACTGAAATGGATAAAATAAATGAATCTGTGTAATGTTCACTTTGCTATCAACTAAGCAAGTTTTGCTACAAGCTTTAAGCAAAATCACAGCTTTTTATTTCCCTAGCAATTTCAGTGTTGATTAGTATCAAATTATTATACTGCTCTTACCCTATCCAAAATTTTATCATAATATTGTAATATCTCCAGCTAGTTAATGTCAAGAGAGGAAGGTGATCCTTATGATGTTCTGATGCTCTTGTTCAGATGACATGATTGGAAATATTTCACCCTTATCCCAGGTGATCTAAAGTAGATCAGTCTCAATGGATTCACACTTGAGTGAAATTAGAGCAATGTTAGAATTTATCAGGACCTCCATTTTTGATTATACTGCCATGACGTTGTATCAAATTTTGATAGATCAGACCCACAGAGATTACTTGAAACTTGTATGAACAGGGGTAAATCAAGCTTTAAGCGCTGCCAGAGATAACGTTAGGATGCCAGTTGAAAGAGAAAAGGTCTGTAAGCAATTTCTCAGTAGACCATAGACCATCCTGTCCATTGGACATTTTCCCTGGCTTTTTTCTTCCTCAAGACAATGTGCCTTTCAGTTCTGGGAGCAATGTCTAACCCCACATCATTGCTGAGATCCAGTCCTCCAGCATCTCTTGTGCCTTCCCAGCACCATTACGCACCTGCTGCAAAGGAAATGGGTAATAAAATAGCATTTATTACCACTGAAATGAAGCAGTAACAAGGATAGGAAGGGAGGAGTATCCTGGGACAACAGAAAAAAAGCAATAATCACCCACAAGTGAGGGTGCTGGGAGCCTCAGCATGCTATGTTGCAGGAGCTGCTGTTGGCAGGGACTTGGCTGGGTTGCACTGATGAAGTGCCAGCGGTAGGACTGATCAACTCCCAGTCTCCTGGGCCCATGCAGGTCAGGAGGGTAAAAGATGAGAACAGTGATGCAATGAGGTGGTCCCCATCTAGGTCACAAGCAGTCTTCCTTCCACACTGCCCCCGGGTGCAGTTTTTTTGCTGTCAAAGTTACAGAAATGTGCTAATTTTGTCATCATCCTGTGAAACAAAGTTCCAACATCAGATACTCTTTTGGTACCTCCAGCCTGCACTCATTATCAGCCATCCTCCTGAGAACACCCATCATTTCTGTTTGCATTTCCTTCAATGTCTAGCACCCCATCTTCAGAAGAGGACTTCTTTGTCAGCTTTTTAGAGATATTAAATAAGTATTATCCTTTCCCTGCTTCCTTTCTTTTCCTAACTTCAGCATAGACCACAAAGGAAGCAATTAAATCACTTTACATGAAATAGGAGGGAAAAGATTGTAAGTTTGAGGGAAACTGTCATAGCAGACCTTTTTTTTTTAAAAAAAAAAATGTGAATGTCTAAAGGGAAAACTCACAGAGTACATGTTGCTCTAGAAATCAAGGTGGCCATTTCACAAGGTCACGTTCAGCTCACAGCAGCATCAGTGGCTGTGCTTTTTACACAAGCAAGGCAGATCTCGCTCCAATTTTGAAGGCTTTAGCCCTGATTCATCATCCAATTCTTAACATAAAGCATAGTTCTTAATCTCTGGTCCTGGCTGCCATTATTGTTCCAGGGTTTGTGAGCTGAAAGTATCCTGGAAAGTAGCATGGAAGGACATTGTAATTGTTGTGCATGGCCCAAGAAGAGAAATTTTGAACTTTTTCATCAAATATACACAGAAATGCTCTATACGCAACTGAGGAAGGTGGATACTAGTACAATATTTAGATAGGAGAAGAAAAGAGGAAAGGGAAAGAGAAGTAGTGAAAGCATAAGCTGGGACAGTTGCAGTGCAGGGCACTTATGGAGAACAGCACATTGCAGTCAGGGAAAGATGAACTACTTTGTCCTCATTTTGTGACTGACATGGCTTAGGAGGGAAACTCGGAGAATAGCTCCTAGAAATTTTCTGTAGTGTCTGAAGGATAGTATTAATAGTGTCATTTAAAAGAGCCATACCCAGCGCTCTGGCACTACAGAGGTTTTGAAAAATGTAAAAGAGGAGCAAAAATACTGCAATATGGTCTCATGTGGATGTTCTGGGAAGAGAAGGGGTTCCTGGGAATATGATTCCCCATGTTTTTCCTTGCCAAGACACAAAGAGCGAGCAAGCAGAAACACAAGTAAGGATAGAAGTAGAAACAGCAGCAGTGATGTATCTGTGAGCCTGTGTAATTTCATTATGCATTACAAACAAGGCTTCATTTCTGTGTGTATGAAAATATCCATCTGCCCACCCTTCCTACGTACCGATCACTTTTTTGGTAAGAAGCAAAGCCAGGGAGGGAGTAAGCCAAGGTAGCGTGCCTCCAGCCCATGTCAGTGCCTGACCATTAGGCTGGAACCTCTTTTATGTCCTATATATGCCTAATATATATTATGTCATATATACGCCTGTCCTAACACAGTGTGGACTGCCCCTTGTCTTCAAAAAGCAATTACATTGGTGATTAGTCTTTTGTGATCCTCATCACCTCTTAATGCTGTAATTGTAGAAAATGTGGGTATCCTAATGGCTTATAAAATCTCACCTTTAGCACATTTGCTTAAAAACCTGCACATATTTTCTTAACCTCCTCCTTGTTTCGTCTTTGTTTTCAGATTCTGTTTGTACTCCTGGAAATGGCAGTGTGGGAGCCCATCTGCTTGTTAGGGATAAATAGTAAAATTGTAGATTATCTCCAGTAG
>VZTM01029763.1:258054-274304 GCA_013400555.1 Jacana jacana | reverse complement strand
TAGATCATAACCATTTGAGGGGGGGGGGAGGGAAGGGAGGGTAGGAAGACATGAAGAGCAAAGCAGTTACTTTCTTTGTATCCTTGGAGCTGGAAAGAGTGATCTTCTCAGTCTGCTTGGAGGCAAGCAGAGGCATTGCTTCTTTTAATTATTCCCTGTAGGGCTGGTACTTTCTGGAGCTGGCATTACTCCACCTCACTCACCTGCTTCTCCCTTACCTCTCTTTGGGGGCCTGGGATCTTCCAGCAATCAGATAGAAAAACAATGAACAGAGGAGAGAACAAGGTACCTACAAAAAGAATAGACTCTTTCACAGGCCCATGACCCAAATCCTATTCACCCCAACGTATCCTGCCTATTTAAATTCAATTTCTTATGCTCCTTTTACAAAGAGATAATATTCCTAATCCTAAAATGTGTGTATTGTATTTTTTATAAACATAAGTTTGGCTTTAAGTCAGTGCCATAATTTTAATGTTAATTTGGCACTTAAATGGCAGCTCATGGAAAAGAAGCACTTTGTTAAGGTAGGAATATCATCTCTTAAAGTGCTTTAAAATAGCTAGATTCTCCTCCCAGTTCTTCCACTGCTTATATACGTGACCTTGGGTAAGTCTCTTCACATCTATGTGTCTGTTTCTTCCCTGGAAAAATTATATGGCCCTTCTTTATAAAGAGACTATTATTATGAAGAAAACCGCTATGCAATAGCTAGGTATTAATGGAATATTTAATGAAAAAAAACCTATTTGCAATCTAAAAGCTGTCTGGAGACTTTTAGTTATTCTTCTTTATTCTTCTGTACCTCCTGCCTCAAATCTAATCATCTGGAAGGTTCAAGAACATTTAATCAATGTCATTCCTCAGCCTCTCAGAATTTTACAACCATCCCCTTAAAATTTTCTTTCTGTGGGCTGTGGCCTATGGAAACAGTGAATTCCTTGGAATGCAAATGCTTTCTGTGAAAGCAGTCAGCTTTGAGGACTTGACAAGAGATTGCTCATACAGTATTAGATGTTCAAAACCCTGGCATAGGGAGAATCAGCAGAACATAAAGCCAGAGTGGCCACAGACATCTATACTAAAAATAATTAAAAACAGTGCCCAACAAAGGAGACATTCAGTGAAAGTAAAACCAAGTTCAGCACTTAAAAGTAAAGACTGTGTTACTAAAGAATAATTGGATTTTGAAATTAATTGTATATGTTGTTATTGGAGCAATGAAATGAAGTTTCAAGCTCTACTAAACATCCGTATGGATAAAAATAAGAGTAAAATATATATAGAAAGATAGTGTTGTAATTTAAACACTTAAACCAATACTTAATCCTTTAAACCAGGATGAGACCTAATTGGGAAGATGTATTATACATTGATGATTATATATTCCTGGTTACCTGATGCAGACAACATACATCTTTCTTTGAAACCTCCCTTGTAGCGGTTGTCAGATGGGGACTAAGAACAAATACACCTTAGATCTGCTCTTCTGCTCTTGCATGGTAGTTCTTCAGGCCATGTAAAATTTTTCTGCCTACACCTTGGTTTGTGCTCTTCTTGTCTGGCAGGAGCTGCATTTAATTTACTCAGCACTGCCTTTCCCTTCTTTTCATTAGTTTTCTTTCTAAGAGCAAGGCTCGATCGATTTCAGCTCCAAAGACACAGCTGAGCCCATGCACTGGTAAGATGCCAGGGCTCCTGAGCTGCAAAACCGGAAAGATGAAGAGCCAAGAAATGCTATTTTGTTTCTGAAAACTTTAGCATCTTGTTAAAAGAGATTAGATTTTCTCAGCAACATCCTTTCAGGCGGTTTGGTTCAGCAGGTCGCAATCGGCACTGAGTGAAAATGCTGTATAGGTAAAGTGCAAGAGAAATGCTGTTTCTTCAATGGTATCCCCTTTTATCTGAAAACAGCAATTGGTTTTCTCACTCCGTCCCAATTTGTTTTCTGTTGAAGGCATACCATGCATTTATTCAGTCAGTTCACTACAATTTGTCTTCTTGCTTGAGTGACATAAATGAAGGTGACAGCTACCCAGGGTGCACTTGATCCTGCTTTTTGGTGAGGCATGAACATGCAGCACACGCTGCAATCTAGCTTCTTGGCTGTTGTCTACATTCCGCACTTTGGATGAGGCCTCCAAGATAGGGCCCACACTTTATTTTTATTATTTGGCAGACGTAAAAGATTTGATGCAAGATGATACCTTCATTATAGAGCTATTAGCTCCTTTAGTTTAAGCTGATTAAACTCTCCTATACACTTACTTAGGCAAAGTAGCTGGGATGAGTCTGAGTCAGAAAGATTAGGTGACTCCTGCATGATCATGAGGTCAGAGGCAGAAGAATTAATTTGAGGGGCATCGCCCCTAACCACACCTAAACACGCTTAATGAAATCAGGGCCCAGGCTGTGGAAGGGGTAGGAGGACTGGTGCAACCTCATTCACTCTCTCTCCATCCCCATATCCTTGCACAGGTCTTGAGCTTTTGGTACTGTAGCAAAAGACTGGGAATCAGCAATCAGTACGGAATAGGGAGCTGAAGCTGATAAATCCATACCTAAATCCCAGGCCAGTGTGTTAACTTCTGGACCAGCTGCCCCTTCTAACTGAAATGTTGATATTGTACTTCAGGGAAACCTTCAATATGAACTTTCCCCTTGAGAAAAATAAGAACTATGTCCTCAGTTGAAATACGTGGTGTCAGTGGTACTATTCCCGTTAGCACTGACTAAACATTGACACAGGCTGCATGATCAGACTGTCTCCATTATGTATGAAGGGCAAAAGAATAATAAAAAAAAAACAACAGTGATGCCACCATGGCTTAGAGCATCATTTCTGGGAATAAATCCTGACTTTGGGAGGAAAGACTAGACAGTTTCACTTAATGTCCAGAGTCAGTCCTTGAGTAACAAGTATTGCACATAAATGCTTTATAATAATTATGCACAAAGACATAAGTACTTGTGTTGTCTCCCTAGGGACTCACGTCACCTAGCTTGTTATAGTCATTTCTTTCTTAATAGAAGAAACTCATTGTAGGCGTAATTCTACCATGGTGTGTGGGAGAGAAATCTTGGGGAACAGATGGTTCTTGGTGAACAGACTCTAGTGACTAAGACTGACTCTTGAAAAAGAATGAATCTATCAAGCCGATTTGCTGAAGAATAGAAATATGAAAGATAATCATAATATAAACAGAAAAAATGAACTATGAAGAAGGCTGCCTGTTGTATACTTGACAGTGGTATTTCTCCCTGGTAAAGAAATTGCTTTTTAATAGCTCTCCTATGAAAAGGATTTTCTGAGCTATTTCTTTTTAAAATGCTGATGTATTTATCATTGAGTGCAGGAGGGCGGAAAACGAGGTGCTTGAAACTCAGAATGAAAATAAAGAATTCTGTGCTAGCAGAAATTTTGCTCCTACAGATTTGTGTCTATCTGCTTGAAGGTGGTGCTGGAAACCATTGAGAATTTCTGAGAAAGGTCAACATAGGTCTAGATTTTACATGCTATCTCCAAATGCCTTGAGAGAAAAAACAGACTGATAAACTATACCTGGGATGACCAGTAAGTACCTTAGAGCCAGTGCTAGTGATTCAAATGGGGTTCCCTTGCCTGTGCTGCCTTCTCAATGGGCTGCCTTCTATGACCAGCAGCACAGATCTATTTATTTGGCAACTGCCCTGCTACGTGGATCCTCAAATGCGAGAGGAACTGAAGTGGCAGGGGACTGTGTTGTTTCTCTGTCCTAGGTGTGTCCTGCTGCAGAGTGGTGGGAACTGTAAAGGCGCAATAGTAATTGCCCGCCTGTGAGGCTAGAAGTGCCCCTCTGTGCAGCTCCCCAAGGAGGTGGCAGCTTGCATAAAGAAAGATTTCAGAAAACACCATCCTGTAAACCCACCAACATGTGCAATTAACATGGGGAAATTCTTCAGTTACACTCATTTCAGTCCACTAGTGTTGATGAAAACTTATTTCCTCAAAGTCATGGCTTAATTATTGGCATTGATGATGACTTTCATGACCAATACAGAAAGATTTCTGACACCAGGCTACTGAGTGGGTAGATTAAAGTCTCTCTCCAGGAAAGATTTTCCTCTGCAAAAGAAGTACCCAGTACTGTGGGCTATTTGCTCAGTCATGAGTAATCTCTTAAGAGCTTCTTGCCAGCCATTTGATACGTTGGTGTTTCATTTTCAGGGTGTTTAACCATCCCACCAGCTGGGAATTAGATAAACAGCATTTCAGTTTTACCAGTGCAAGAACTGAAAGTGGTTGAATAAGTGGCCCCTTCTTATTTGGCATTATTTTTTCAGGACTCATTTGATCGCTATATTGACTGAAATGCAATTTTAGATCCATTAGCCTTGCAGACCCTGCAAAGCTCAGGGGGAGATTATTTTGAAGTCTGTATCTAAAGAAAACTTTTTAATTTGGAGCTGGACAGAGTATAGTGGGAAATTCTTATCCAGACCTATAAACCAGTTGTCCAAGGTACTCTGCTGCTACCAAACATGGAGCAGAGAAGTCAGAGTTTCACTTGGCTTTAGTAGAAGCAGTACTAAGCAGCTGGAGACTTAATTCTGCTTCCCTTTGGCATTACAGTAAAAAAGTTCATTTTTAAAATAAATTACTATATGTGCTCTGAACTATTCTTAGCTAAAAGAACTGATATTTAACTGCAGAGCTAGAGGCTACCCCTACAAAACACCCTGCAATAATGTTTCAGAAATGGCATCTGGCCTTGTAAAATCATATTCTGAATTCCAAGTTCTTCTGAGCAACATGCAAGGAAATGCATGTCTCCATGGCTGCAACCCCAAACATAAATTAGTATCACTTCAGAAGTGGGCTTTAATCTTGGAGATGATCTCCTGAGCTTCTTTTTCTAGAATGGTGCACCACTGATCTGCATACCTCATAGGAGGACATAGCCAACATTGTCAGTGTCATTGATCATTAGTTGTTATTTCTCTTGGTTCAGACACCAACGATCAGATACTATTATATAATTTGAGCCTCTTCAGGCGATGATTTTAGGCACGTGGGAGGGAAGGAAACACAGTGTTTTGGAGAGTCATCTTTTCCAGTGTAAAATGGAAGATATTCTTGGTTTAGTACGGTTTTACTCTCTCTGAATTAGATAAAATTGCAATGCTCTGAGTGATGAATTGAGTAAATGACAGAGAGATAATAGCTGTGCTATTATCCCTGGGGAGAAGATGCCAAAACTGAATGCTTTTCATTTGGATAAGCCACCATAAAGTGTTCAATGTAAAGAAAATTACACGGGCTAGGATTTTCCTCCCAATACTTCTTTCCTCAGAGCCCCATTAACCTTGTGAGTTAAAAGTGCTTTTACTGGAGTAATTAATCTGAAAACAGGATACATCTGAAGTTATAGGAATCTATACATGAGATGCTTGGACATTAGTTTGAATACTACTGGAGAATACAGGACATGAATTTACCACTGGGGCACATGCTTACCTCAGAGACCATTTTCTGCAGCTATAACACAGCAGTACCTTCACTTTCCTGCTTTGACACCCCCCATAGCTGCTCAGGGGATCACAAATCTGCCAGTCAGCTGCATGTGGTGCTTGGGATTTTACTTGGGATCTCAGAGAGGTGGAAAGTGAATGATACTGCATTAGTAGAAAAAAGTGCATCAAAAGGACCAAGAAAGGAAGAGTCTCTCCTCCATCACAGTAATGAGTTCAGGGGGGAAGATCTGCTCATGCTGCCATAATTCCCTCAGATTCACAGGTAAGACACCATGAAGCCATTCCAGAAGCATTTTATGATCATAATATCCCAGTAGGCTTGCCATATTTTTATACAAATGTGAGGAAGAGAAATGTCATGAGCTGAGCACAGAAAGTCAGAGAACACAAAGATCAATGTTTTCTTATTCTGTTAAACATGCTTTGGAGCCTGTGAATTACAGATGTCATTTGGTGGGAGGATGGAAACAAAACTGGTTGGGTGGGAGTCTAAGCATCCATCTGGAGATGGGGTGAAGGCCTCCCCTGTTGATTAATGGATAGAGCTGGTGAGCCAAAGGTGGTAGCCATATGTTGCTTTATAAGTCTAGTTCTCCCCTTCAAATTGCAGGCTTGAGGTATAACTGAATTAAGAGACTATGATGTTTTTAAATTAAGCATTACACTACTAGAGACTAATAAAGCAATTAAATGATAATTAGTTTAAATGCACACACGGCTAAAAGCTACTAATTATCATTCTTAAGTCTTATGAATCACACCCAACAACTGTTGAATTACAGTTCTATCTCCCTTCCCACTGCAAGTCTGTCCCTCCTTTTTCCACTTTCACACACCAGATCTTTCAAAGACATGATGGAGGCTCCAGCAGGTTGCCCGGTGAGGGTCCCTCTAGAATCTTTGTGGACTTGGATTCAGAGGTCAGCTTCATCACTGTCTGTAGGTATCCACACTCCTACTGACAAAAATTCCTTTCCCTTTTTATTCTATGCCTGATTTTATATCCTATCTCCTACTTTTCTGAACGTGACTTTTCACCACCTTTCCCCCTCTTTTTCTCAATCCAGACTCCTCTCAAATAAACAGTCTGTCCCCAGTTACTTTTTTCCTAGTTGATCTCATTTCTGCTGCATCTATACCCAAGTTTGGTGGGGTTTTACAGTGTCAAGGCTACTTGACACAAGGCTACAGTAGTCAAGGCTACTTAGGCAGCCTTGACTTTGTATGGTATTACTTATATGATTCCCTGGGTACAGGTGACTTCAGAAGACTTTGCACCCTAAAACTCCCCTATCAGTGTTCAATTCATACTGGCATCATATTGTTTACCATATACACTCACTAAGATAAATAATTTTCTTTTAGCCTTCTCTCTTCTACCTAGTTGCAATTAAGCACAAGCATTTTCATATCTTGTGCACAGTCTGCGTATCACAGCAGCAACAGAGCAGCACATTTTTCACACTCTGATTTTGTGCCCATGCAACCTTGTTGACCTTGAACTGTTTTAATAATTTTCCTTATTCCCAGTAGAGGCCTTACCTAGTTATGAAGGTTGGTGCTCCATCAGGGCCTCCTGCTTACACCTTAATCACTCTGTAGTAGTGTCTACAGAAAGCTGTGTGCCTGAAAAATGCTAGCTTATGGGTGGTGTAGTTAGGGGCAGATCTTTAAGCATTGGGTTTTTTTTCCCCTCTGGAGTCTCGAAAATTGCCTCTACTGAATAGGGCAGAACACCTGGAGACTTAATATAAAGACAGTTTGTACTTGCCTCATTTAAATATACAGTTAGGATGTAGAACCTCATGAAAGTAGTCCTTTTCAGAACATTGTGTATGTCTTATTTGTAAAACCACTACGTGGGATGAGATTATTCATTTCATCATTCAGTATGGGTTACAGTACGAGCAGTTGGTTGTGATGTGTTCTGCTTGTTTCTTCTCCTCTCCTTTAGCCAGGGTTTTTCACTGGTAGATTAAAGCATTAAAGTAATTTATAACCTCATAAGACTAGGGCCAAGGACACAGCTCATTAACGGTAATCCCTGCTCAGACAGATGGGGAGACTTTTGTGTACAAACAACTTTTGGTTGTTCAATGTGGTTGAAAATGTTGCTCATTCTGGTGACACGCAGGCAATTGATTTGTTACACCTGAAGCATAATTAGCCCAAGTACTCATTTCTCTGCCTTACATGAACTGAGTAGCATAAAACTAATTGGTGAAATCTAGATTTGAAAGCCAAGGGCAAGGCATGCAGAAAACATGAATGGTATTTCAACTTACATGAATTCTCCTCTTTGGTCTCCATTGGAAGGAGTATGAGCTGAAAATATACATGCA
Source organism: Jacana jacana (assembly GCA_013400555.1). Lineage (NCBI taxonomy): Eukaryota > Metazoa > Chordata > Aves > Charadriiformes > Jacanidae > Jacana > Jacana jacana. The sequence goes on along the minus strand of VZTM01029763.1, from coordinate 266,448 downwards.
GAGAAAAGTAATTTTTCTATTAATAGATGTACAGTATCTAGGGTATTTTGTGAGTGAGATGAAGATTGCACATCAGTGTCAAAGATGTCTTGAATCACAGATTCTCTGATCAGAAAGTTTTAACATTATGGCTTTAGCTGGAGCGGTAGTCGCAGTGCCAGAGATGGTAAGTCAAGCTTGTAATATTTGCTTACCCTTCAGCGGTCTCTGAAAGATGTCAGAGGGAGCTAAAACCTGAGCCTGGTTTAAGGACAGTCAATATGGCTTTCCTGATCTTCTTTAAAATGTGTGTGTGTTCTTCCATACTAAAATATCTGGATTTCTCCACCATTAAAAAAAAAAAAAAAATAAATGGAGGAACTCCTCCCTGAGTGCAAATAAAACTCATTCTCATCTTTTACTGCCTTAAAGAGGAAAAGTCTTGCAAGCTGCATGAAAAAACATTGGCTCTTGCCATCAAGCCTGTCAGAGCATTCTAGTCAGATACAACTGCAATGACAGAGTAGGGAGAAAATTTTCACATGATATAACTGAGCCATCTGTGGCAATGCTCTGATCTTTGTACCGGGAAGAGAGCGACATCTGCTCCTGGTAGAAGTGTTACTATCACAAGCTGACGTTAAATGGCCCTCCTAACAACAGGTATCTTTGTGCTGAAACAAGACTATACCTGCTGCTTGATGAGACCCAAGCTAGTGGGAAAGGGTGTATACATGCCAAAAAGCTCTCACAGACTTTATGGGCCAAATTTGCCTTTTCCTTATGTCAGGATAATTTATCATGGTTCAATGGGACTGAGTTTTGTTTTTTTTTTTTTTTCTCTTGAGATTTTGAAGAGGTGAATTTTAAGAATGTTTATTGCAGGCAGAACCAATTGATCCAAGCACTGTCAAAAGAGAGCTCAAATACAGAAAGTGATCCATATTTGATATAATGTGCAAAGAGATTGGATTCAGAGACGAGGTCTGAGCTGTCAGGCTTGCACGTGGGCTTCTGCAACCGTTTCTGAAGGGTTTCCATGGATTCTTCTGAGAACTGACTAAAATCAGAGGCATTAATTACAGTTGGTCTCTGGTAAGAGCTGCACTTGCAGAGCCACACCATGTTGTAAGTAGCTGGACTCTATTTGGACAGATGGTTCTATCTTCTTAAAGAAGTTTTAAATGCCCTAAGCTGAAGGCTCCTTGGATGGAAATCAAGGATTACTTGTAACTCTCTACTTCCTTGTTTACTTGGCATAGTGACACTACAGAAAATCGGTTTATAATGATTAAGTCATCCTTTATGAGATGTTTTCTTAGAATCTCAACTAATTTCTTCTTCACTGGATTTGATCTCTTTTTCATAAGTGCCTTCACTTCTTACAGTGTCCCTGCTCCTCCTATTAGACTCATGAATTGCATTACCTTCTGATCATCTCTAACAGGTTCTTTTAGAGAGATTCCAATGTACAAACATGAGCAAACAAACTAAGACAGACAGTTAACTTATCTTTATTGGGAAGATTTATAAGCAGTTCCCAATCATCCCAAATATTACTTAGGAGAGTCTTACCAACTCAGAGATCATAGCAGCACTTCCAAGCAGCAGGATAGCGAGGATCTGCATCAGTCTGGTAGAGGGAGGTAGGCACAGTGCCTTCAGGACGTCCCCTATATCTTCGAAGTGTGCTGATGTCTTTCTCTCCCTCAGTCCTGAGACAGCCCCCCTTATATCCCGCACTGGACTGAGTGGAAAAGTACCAGCCAGGGTCACTGTATGTGTGCCCAGTGCATGCAGGGAGCCTCACCAGGTTCATGATCAGCCTTTGCCAACAGTGGCTTCCAACCCTGTTGCACCTTGGGTTTTGTTGTTTTCTACCTTGAAGATCAGACTCTCAGGGTTGTCTCGATAGTTGAGCAGCAACAATACCAAGTTCCCTGTTTTCTCTTGACACATAACCTGGGTTTGGTTTAACTAGCAAGTTCCTATTGTATCTCACCCCAAATATCCTCTATTATCACAGTAATTTTGTTTAATTACTATGTGTGCTGCATGTAGCTTTATGATGAGAATACAATTATAATAAAGTGACAGCAAGGAAAGGAAGCAGATAATTGACAGGCTGAGGTTCCTGGGCTTAGTGTCTTTCTTTTAACCACAAAAGAAAAACATGCGTTATCGTGATGAACATAACAAATATGTGTGTGGAAAAGCATAAATAGGTTGAAATATTTATATTGGATGTGAACACAGAAGAAAAATGCTGAAATTAGAAGTTGTTCTAGGTAAATGCAAAATTGCTGTGTTTAAATGACGGTACTGTTTGACAACATCCATAAATTGAACGTTCTTAGGATGAATTGAACTCATGCCATTAAACTTTCCTAGCTTCCAAAACATCATGGCCAGATGTGGGATATCTATTGGCAAAAGCCTGTGTCTCAGAATACGTCCTCACTTGTGAATGGGGACTTGGTCATCTTTCTGGTAGCTGATTCAGGCCAAAATCTTTGAATTTTTGAAAATATTTTAATTTTTGAATCTTTGAAAAAGATCTAAGGTCTTTGAACAATGGAACAATACAGATGATTGAGTTCCAGTGCCCAGAACATAAGCTGGCAAGTTTGATTTCCAGGTATGGATATTCCCACAGAATTCATTGACTGTCTTGGGCAGTGGAGGTTCAACACAAGGCTAACTGCCTTGTGTTTGCTATTTGCTAACTGCCTGGTCTTCACATCCCAGAATCTTCTAGCATAGTTCATGCTAGAAAGGTGACCTATTCTTCTACTGTATGCTGTACTCACTTCCCAGATGTTCCTCTCTCTACAATTTTGTGCCATTTCACTACAATGTTTTTTTTTTGTTTTTTTTTTTAATTTGAGTAGCTTTAAATATTTGATGCATTTGTCTTGATTTGATCAACTTGTGTGTGACACCAAAGGACTTTTACCTTCCTTACACTTTTAATCAAGATGAACTTTGGTGCTGCATTACCTGTGATCCTCTTTGTGATGGCATTTTCTCCTTTATGCCTCAGAAAGATGTCAGGGATCTCAAATAAGTGACTGTGGAAGTGCAGAACATCCACCCTAGGTTGACAAGTGCTGTAGTTGTTCCTTTGGAGGAGTTCTTTGGAGGGGTCCACGTTCAGAGTGGAGTATCTCAGGGCTTTCCCAGATGGACTTGTAGGACTCAGACGGACACACAGAGTTGTCCTTGAAACAAATATTTGAATTGCATACCAGCACTGTGTATTATACAGGTTATTTGCTGGTTGCCTCAGCTATATCTGTGTGACAGCCAGTGTCCTGGTTATCCTCTTTGGAAACAACATTACAGCAGAAGAAGTACCCTCAGGGTCTGGATGAGATAAGGTTGTTTGAGTGTCTCTAGTTGTGGGGAACCCTCAGTGACTTCTCAGCAGAGCTCTTTTTTTTCAGTAAAAAGTGACATTGTGAGTTACTGCGTGGTCTAACATACAGAGACACCATGAGGCAGACCCTAAGACTTCGGTGGGGTTCAACCAGGTTCAGCCATCTATGGGTATGATCGTCTGTATAGACAAGGACTGCTATGCAGAGTTAATGCCAACTGTGCTTTGCTGGGTCAGCTGTTTTGCAGCTGGCTGAGAATCACAGAATCACAGAATATCAGGGATTGGAAGGGATCTTGAAAGCTCATCTAGTCCAATCCCCCTGCTGGAGCAGGAACACCTAGATCAGATCACTCAGGAAAGTGTCCAGGCGAGTTTTGAATGTCTCCAGAGAAGGAGACTCCACAACCTCCCTGGGCAGCCTGTTCCAGTGTTCAGTCACTCTCACGGTGAAGAAATTTTTCCTCATATTTAACTGGAATCCATTACCTCTTGTCCTATCATTGGATGTTACTGAGAAGAGCCTGGTTCCATCCTCCTGACACTCACCCTTTACAGATTTATAAACATTAATAAGGTCACCCCTCAGTCTCCTCTTCTCCAAGCTAAAGAGACCCAGCTCCCTCAGCCTTTCCTCGTATGGGAGATGCTCTACTCCCTTAATCATCTTGGTAGCCCTGCCCTGGACTCTCTCAAGCAGTTCCCTGTCCTTCTTGAACTGAGGGGCCTAGAACTGGACACACAGCCATCACGCTGTATTTCATCTGTGATTGCCACCTCTTTGTCACATCATTCTGTGAAATGCTTCACAGAATCGAGAGTGACTTCACAATTGAGAGTGACTCTGCTGCAGCCAGGACCTCGTCTCACTCATTTGCAGAACTGCACTGTGGCATCTTTCCTTCTGTGTGATCTAATGAACCAGGCATACCTGGTAAACCAGATGCATAGCTTTGGGTAGCTCTGTCTGGCCTGTTTCTCCCTGCTAATGCTCCATGTGAAAGCACACTTGGCAGCAGCTGCCTATATGTGGTCCTGTCACTTCCCCAAAACACCACTCCGTCATCTGCATGACTCTATACATGAAATATTTTCAGAGTGGAGGGACCTCAGAGTTCTGCACCTGTGATATATAACATGTTTTAATTAGAATTATAAGTATGAATGCATCAAATGTCTAGGTGCTATGCCAATCTCCATAGACTCCTAAAAATCAACCTGATTTCATTAAGTACTTTCAAATGAGAAAATAATTTTTGGTCATTTCTTTAAACGTCTTTCCAAGACTTTCTCAGTCATTTCTTTAAACATCTCCAAGAAGGAGGCATCTATGTTTGACACAGCCTTTACTCCTGGCTGGTTAGCCTTGGGAATGCAGCAAATATTCCTGAAGTTCCCTGATGCCTAAGCAAATCTGGCAGCGAAACTTCAAAGATCTGTAATTAAGGCAATGGGTATGGAAAAGCAGATTCTGATCCTGTGTCTGGATAACTCTGTACTTACTAACATTTCCAAGTTTGTATAGTGATTCTCTAAGTAATCAATAGTGAATTCTGCATGGCAAGTTGAGGGAGGTGAGAGAAATGGGTATCTGGTTATAACCAAGTGATCCTGCCATCTTTTGGCAACTAATTCCCTTTGCACCTACACCCACCTTAGAGCACAGATATGGAGGAGGGATAAGAGGAAAACCAGTTCTGGAAAATACATGGGACAAAACATCTTAAATGGTTCCTGTAGGAAAATCTCAAAGTATTATTATCCTCCTTTCTTGCACTAAAATTCTTCCCCTGTTTTAAATGTCAAGAACATCAAATGCCGATAGTGAGAAGTGTCTAAGTATCACACAGGGGCACAAGAAATGTCTGTGATGAATGTAAGAAAGCTGCATATTCTGTCTGTGACTTGTCCACCCACTTATAAGATGGTACTAGAGACCACAAAAAGCTTTTCCATGTCTGTCAAGTCCTTAATGCTCATGTCTACAATGCCTGTTTCTGAAAGAGCTCTTTTTACTGTTCCAGAATAACTGACACGTAACCTGAGTATTCTTGTTGGAAAACAGCAGGCTTTGTCAGCAGCCAATTTTCAAGGAAATTGGCCGTTTAAAACCACATCCTAAGTAGCTGGCTATACATATTAGCCTTAGCTGACCTATATTGAAATTTAGTGTCTGTCATCTCTTTGTTTCTGTAGTCTTTATCTTTAAATAATCAGCTGCTTTGTTTACTAAGCTGTTGGTCATGTGTACTGTATTTCTACTGCATTAGCTCTACTCAGGGGAAAGTAATAGCTCTAGATTGAAGCATAAGCCATTTGTTTTCCTGTAATGAGGAACACTCTGCTGCATGCTTTCTAGCTGATTAGATGAATTATGCTTTATTTGCCTTGAGAAGAACCGTATTTAAAAGCAACTTTCTGAAGAGGAAATGAGGCAGGGAGTGCACAAGGGGGAAAAAAGGCTCTATCCCAATTGATGCTCCCTAAGCTGCATTTTCACACATTTCTTCACTGAGCAATTGTGATGCTTATTGCTGGAAATGTACCAGGCTAGAAATTAATTGCAGACTAATTACTTTATGTCAAGAAGCTGCCTGGTTATTTCTCAGATTTGCTACAATGGCAATTCTAAAAGCGCTTATGTACCTAACTCCCTTCAAGACTTCATTGGAGGATTTTATCAGCGGCAAACACAAGTGGGATAAGCCCTTTCATCAGAATCAAACTGCACAGATCAGGTGTTTTACAAAGAGTTATTTTCATTAGTTTGGCACCTGCGGTAGTTTAGATTTATGATGGTCACTCGTGCATTTATGATACTGCCACTGAAATGGCAGAGGGTTATATGCACCAGGGTGTTGCTCTAGACAACTTTTATACATCAACATTCTGTTCAGAAGGAGGACTTTTAAATTATTCCATACACTCAATGGAACACCTTGTGCTTTAAAGGAACTGTTGCCACAATGTTTTACCCCTTGGCCTGTGCCTTTCTTAGAATAAATTATATTTCCTTTGCAGAAGCAATTCAAGCAATTCATGCCTATACTCTCCCAAATTATGATAAACATTCCCTTTCACTTATCTGAAAGGTTGGAAGCTTTTCACCTTTTTTTTTTTTTTAATTGAACTCTCTCAACCTTAATCTTCTCCATAGTTCCTCATATATGAGATTCTTTTAATAGGAATTCTCTGATTTTTCACCATTTTAAACAGTCTAATACAGTAATGACTGAAATGTGCAAACTATAATGTAAATTGCTATCTTTTGTTAATCAACCAGAGAAGTCTAATATCCCAGTGCCTGTTAAACTCACCTGCTCACCTGGCCCCACTGTGCACCAGAGAAGACCATTCTTTATTATTCTAAAAAAAAAAAAAAAAACAAAAACAAAACAAAACAAAAAAAAAACACCTGGTAACATCTGGTTAAAATAGTGTAATTTGGATGCCTCAGCTAAGCATTGGTTTTGTAATGTAATGGGAAAAAAAGTTACCTGTCAAGGTCACACTTGGAAACTTGATGCTTTCTGGGTCAGTCTCCAAAGCATTTGACCCTAATCTGAGAGAGGGGAAGCCGTGAGGGCAATCACTGGAGAGGCAGCCTGTTACAGAAGGGTGCCATGGCAGATATCATGATATCATGATGAAACACTTTCCCCATGGTTTGCATTACTGGCAGATGTTTATTCAGCACTTTGGAAGATGAATCCTTCACATCAAGGGAAAGCACAAGAAGTAGCATTAAATAATGTTACCGGGCAAACAGATGAACTACTTTCTCTCCTACTTGTGTTTCTCAGTGAAGTTCCATCCCACAAGGTGCCTGTTACAATAAGCTGGTTTTTTTAGGGATGAGGAAGGGAAGGACTACCCAGGCTTCTTTGAAAGGCAGTTATAAGACCAAAGACATGCAAGTTCTTTTTTAAAGTAGACCATGGCTTAGGCACTCTGTTGTTTTTTATTTGCTTCAATGAAAGTGTCCCTGAGAAAGAAGCAAGGCCTTTGGCATTTTACATTGTTCAGTGGTTCCTTTATTTTTCAGCTGTGTTATTCCCTAGATGTGCAATTTGCCCATTCTTTGAGGGTTTGGGGGATTTTTTGTATCTTTGTGGCATGAAAAAAATTCTGATTGAAAGATTGATGGTCAGATATGTCTCTGAACTGTTACATGCTTTAAGGCAAGAGCAGAGAACAAAGGGAGTTACAGACATCCTTTGGAAAGAGAGGTCAAAGCTTAAGTGGGCAGGAATAGGGAAAGAGATGCCCATCAAACAAACTGAAATATAACGTTGGGAGAAATTCTAGATGTTTTCATAATTCTAAATTCTGTTTTCATAAGAAGTGCTCGACAATGTAAATTGAATTCACAGAGATTAGTTTATAAAAGGGAATTGCCTGATTACAGCATAGCAAATATTCAGCAAATTTTGGAGTGAAATTATCACCTCTGTTGAGGGACAGCACAGCCTATGAAAAATTTGTATCATATTCTGAGGATTAAAATGAAAATAATAGGTTCATTTATTCTATTTTGGACAAAGAAGCAGAGTTGCCCCTGGAATATATTAGGATGCTCAAAAAGACACTGAAAGCGGGATACATTATAACTGATTTTCCTCAGATTAATTAATATTGGACAATTTGAAATCAAACATGTTTTCCTTTTCTCTTCACTGTATTTCTGTGGCAATTGTTGTATCAGTTCTGGAGTATTGCTAACTTGGCCAGTGTTTTCATACAGTTCCAACAGTACAGCTCCCCAGCCCACTTCTACCCATTGAATATATTTTGTATTGGCAGATGTCTTCTAGAAAGAAAAGATAGAACAATCTTTAGGCCTCCTGCAGTTATTGGGGATACATTATATTTGTTCTGAAGTTAAGCAGAATTTTTAGAGATGCAATTATTATTTAACTGCACACTAAGCATCATCTTTATGTTAAGCACTTCTTGAGCTATAGGAAATGGTACAGAATAAGCTGCATTTGTTTTGCCTTTAAATCTCTTTTGCACTTTCTTCTAAAGTACTGACA
>VZTM01029763.1:246703-257178 GCA_013400555.1 Jacana jacana | reverse complement strand
AAACTCAGTGTTAGTGGTGAATAAGCTACAGAGTAGAGGAAACAACCAAAGAACACAGAGCTACTGAGAAGCCAGCTGGTCCATCCTTCTGCCCAAAGGCGAGTTCAGCTTCTCAGTTCAGCTTTTCACTGTCTCTCCTGGCAATGCTTACCTGGATAGTTCTTAAATGCATCCAAAGGTGGTGGCACATAGCTTCCACCAGCAATCTGTTCCAGTACTTGGCCATTCCTGTCAGTAACTTAGTTACCTTTGAAGTATGGTTAGCCTTTGAAGTTTAGATTATGTCTCGTGGGATCCCACAGCCTCCTTATTCTATTTATTCTTTCTCCCCTTTTTCTTGTCTCTCTGTCCCCCAAAGGTAGGAGTTTTTTGGACTTTACTGTTACTATTACTTCAGTCGAGGTTTCTCAAATAGAATAATGCTGGGGAGCAATACAAAACCCTTAGAACAGACACTTCTAAAACTCAAGAGGATTTTTTTTTTAAATCTTAGTTCAGCAAACTTGTATAGGATTTTGAAATTCAAGCTTCATCTTCTTTGCGTGTGAGACTTACCACATAAAAGGTCTCCAGTTGGAACCCGCAGTCACTGGATGCTTTCATGACACAAGCAGAACTGCATCCAGACCTGCTATACTGTTACCAGGGACTCTCAGCTACTCACAGAGTAAAAATGGGAACTGACAATGTTTCTATGTTTCTAGATAGGCATTTTTCAGGTGATGACAGTATTGATTTCCTTTCAGAAGGATTGTGTACAGTTGTCTTGCTGCTCAGAGTACCTGCTACCTCCGACCTTAGACAAAGCATGGTGCCAAATGCTTTGTCGATTCAGACAAGTCGTCTGGCAGAATGGATATGGAAACATAGGGATCTTTTTAGTGGACAGATGCGCAGTCTTGTCATTCTTCAGAAGACTGGGCAGAAAATATGTATTAGAAAGAACTATGGATCATAGTAATAGAAAAAAAGGTCTGGAAGACAGCTTGAGAGGTCAGGTAGCTGCACACTCCCAGACATTCACAATTGCCGATGGCTGTCAGCAGCATTAGCAGTGTGGGTTATGGAGGTTCCCCATCTTTCCATCCCAAAAGCAGTTCCTCACAGGACTCATTTGACATCAACAAAGAGTGACAGCGAGCAAGGTGCAGCAAAGAAAGAAGAGGAGCCAGAATGTGCCCTGTTCCCCCCATCTCCTCAAGTCCTCTGTAGAACCATCAAGAAAATAGCTCAAGTCTAATGTTTCATAGGCTTTGCTATTCCATACTCTGTCCTCATCCTCTTTAGCTCCTGTTGTGGTCTTACAGGTGCCTTTGAGGTCAAATAGAAACTGGTCACAAGAGATGTGGAGATACAGGAATCTCAGTGGCTCTCCCAGGAAGTGAGTGATGCAGGGAAGATTCATTCATCTCTTCAGAACAATGCATTAGCTCCTATATTTTTGTTGTTTCCCCTGCTAGGTTTTCCCACAGGAGGGAAGAAGTGAATGAACAATTTTATCAGCTCACCTGTGTCCTGCCTCTGAAAGAACCAGGCATTCTCTTTTGTGTCAACTTCATTGATTGATGTAGCAGACTGGCTACTAATCAAAGTGATCTCAGTAGCCTAATTCTGTACCTGATCTCTCTCTCTGTTTGTACTTCAAGGTCTTTGACAGGGTCCGAGAAGATTGCCCTAATTTCCACGAGAAGATTAAGCCTATTAATGCTGAACTCACTCAACCTAAGCTGGCCATCAGTGCTGAAGATGAGGAGGAACTTCTGACCCGGGTCAATATTGTCTTCCACTGTGCAGCAACAGTTCGCTTTGATGAACCCTTGAAGTACGTCCTGCTTTCTGTATTTGCTAAGCATGGTTCAGAATGCACGATGGCCCATAACGCACCATTCACTGCATCTCTTGTATAGCTTCGGAAGTAATTCTCTGTTTGTGTTTTCTTGCTACATGTGGTTCTGTGCTGAATGTGTAGTGTAAGTGCTCTGAAAATGTCATGTGCACACGCACATCAAAAAGTGAAGTATCTTGGCAGATTTCCATGGGAACAGAAGGAAGTACAGCAAGCTTGGGTTGTAATATAGTAAGGGAGTTAAGTATGACCTAAAATTGGGATAGGGAAAATGTGTTTTAGGTCAAGAGGGAGATGTTTTGGCAGATCTAACTGGAGACAGCCTGAAGTGAAACTATGTTGTGTCTGTCTCTGAAGCTAGTGTTAATGGCTTTTCTTTGTCACTGAGTAACTGAAGAAGGAAATGAGAGGGTGTTTAAGAAAATAGCCTATCACAAGCTTTAAAATACCCAACACTCAGTGTATTAACTGCTTAAAATAAATGCTCAATTTCTGAAGGAACTCCCTTAGAAGTGCCTGTCCAGACAGGCTTTCCACTAAGAATGAACAGCAGAAATAAGCTACTAAACCAACACCTGATGTGTTCTATGCAAATCGCAAAGGTCTGTAAAATAACTGAGGTGGAGGATCTGGATTGCCAGATCTTCACAGTTGTTTTTTTTAAAACACTACAGCTGTGAGATATTAATTGTGTGAAAACACAATTATTAATGTCAGTCTTCATTCGCTTGTACATAGGACAAATAGATATCCACTGTGTCCACCATTAATAATTATTTTTTGCAACAGCTGATTAGAGAACCCACTGGAAAGGAAGCAACTCTTGATTTAACCTTTAGCCACATGTAGAAGCTGGCTTAAGGTACAAGTAGCAAAGAACTGCACTGCACTGCATAAATAAGCCATAGATGTTTTTAAAACAATACACAAATGAACGTGCTATAAAAACACATCACAGTGGCATGTAGCATCAAAGGGAAACAATGTTTTAATATGGAGAATAGCTAGAAAGAAGTTAAAAGAAAATTTAGAACGGAAATCTGCTTGCAGGCAGTGTAGAAACTATTAAAAGGCTGATTGCATGTGTTCTGTCAAAATCTCTCCAACAGAACAAGGAAATCCAGTATGATTAAACACGAAGTATGAGGAGTTGTTAAAAATCAAATTATTCCTGTCTGAATAAGAAAATATATCATATAGGTAAAAGTTCTAGAAAGTTAAATGTGAAAGCATAGTACTGCAGCTCAAATAAAAAAAAATGAGCAGCAATTTGCTAAACAACACAAATAATAAAAATGGTTTTTAAACACAGCAGAGGTGCCAAGCCTACAACAGAATATTTAGAACTGTCAAATAAGGGAGGTGCAAAAGCAGTGGGATCAAGATACTAGAAACATAGCAACAGAGATACAAAATGAATTGCTGGCATTAACATGCAGTGCATTTAGGGAATTCTACACATGGAAATTGTGTTATATTGAAATATTAGTAGATGCAGCTTAACTATAAGTAACAAAAATAAAGAGTAAAAAAACCACCAGGGTTAGATGATACTCCCTGAGAAGGCTAAAGGAACTCTGAACGTCTCAGCAGAAATCCATGCTGGGCCCATATTCTGAGGGCAATTTGTTTCAGAATGAATAAAATCAAATACAAATGTATGCATAAGAGCAACTTTCATATGAAGGAAAGCTAAAGTAGAAGTATTCATCTTGTTAGAAGGGCAGGAAGAAATAGAAATCTGTAGCAAATTTTATTCTTCAACAGCAACATGCTAAAAAAAATAATATTTCTGGCTTTAGGTATTGCGATCCAAACTTAATCATACTCAGCTTCTGTTTTCATTCACCTGGATTATTTGCAATTTCTCTTCAATGTTGGTGTAATTTATTTTTAGTGTACACTGTAGATAATAGCATTATCCATAATCTTGTACATATCATTGAAAACTTTTACTCCTGGGCTGAACAGATTGCATATTCCTTAGCCTTTTCACTTCTGTACAGGAAAATGTCTTTCTTCCAGTACAAGGCATGCAAAAAGCTTGACCATCTGTTCATCGAGACCCATTGCAGATAGTCTCCGGTACAACTTCTAGCTATGCTGGGTGCTTCAAGGTCAACCCTTACTAACCGGGACGCTTTTTCTCTTATGCTTATCATCCCTCTCCTCCACTCCTTCAAAATTTAAGCTGTTATCTCTAATTGTGTCTTCTTTCAGTATGAATGTGCTTTTTTCTGGGCCAAAGGACCCTTTGTTGCTTACTGAAACTCATGTGCTTATCCGGTTTAGCAGTGGTCCCTTAAGGAGCAAGTTGAAGAACCGTAACGCCTCAGTGGTCAAATGTATTGGAAATATTTGTGCCAGGACAGAGTGACAAGTATGTCAGGTTTAGAGATTTTAGTGAAATATTAATTCTGATCCTTTGATTTGAGTGAAAATATTTGAGACACCTTCTTTGGCCAGAACAGTGGATCCAACAGCATTGCTCTGAAAGCTGGTTTAGCCCTTGCATTTCATTGAAGCTTTCCGCTCTGATGTGGCCCCTTCTCTTCCCTTTCTTCCCTTTTCTTTATTTGGGGTTTGGATAATGCTCAGCTTTCATATATTCTTTCCCGTGAAATGCATTTTTTTGTTGTTTTTCCCCTGCCCTCTTTAGACATGCCCTGCAACTGAATGCAATGGGCACACAGCGGCTTCTAGAACTGGCCCGGCAGATGCAGAACCTCGAGGCTTTCATCCACATCTCTACCGCCTATGCAAACTGTGTCCGGAAATGCATAGATGAAGTCATCTACCCACCCCCAGCTGAACCCAAGAAGCTCTTTGATTTAGTAGAGTAAGTAGGAGCTGCATCACCTCTTCTGACATGGGGCTTGCTTCATGCTGTAGAAGACCTCTGAATTGTTCACATAACCTACCCAGTGGGATTTCTGTTCATAGTTGCTGCTGTTACTGTATTGCCTTGTCTGCACATACCCATGCCGGCAAGAAATGCTGGCCATGAGGAAGCCAAGGGAAGAGAGAATCTTCTGTCTTGGTGGTTTTGAGGGGTACCTGTTCACAGAATGTCTTCCAGTAAGTCTGCCCATTCTAGGTTTTATCTTGAAACTAGCTTTACTGAGGTTTATTGACAGTAGAAAAAACAGACCCTCTGTTTTGGAGCGTTTGTATCTGGAGAGCTGTTGAAGTCATGCTTTTATAAGCATTTGATTGACTTTAAGAATATTTTTCCAAATACAAAATTATTAGAAAACAACATAAACCACACTTAATAAGCCTGTGATTTCAGCTACCTCTAAATTTTTTCACACATTGTTTTTAAAAAGACTGTGATTTCATGAGAGTCCAACATTGGGTAAGTTACACAAGAGTATATCTGCCACCAGGAATGAAGTTCTGTTGTTGCTTTCTGTAAGACTCAGTTCTGTTGCTACCTTAGTAAGAACTGAAATTTTTCATATACCTTACATTTATTTCTTTATCTTTTCAGTTTCCCAGCATTGTTTCCACTTATTTCGACAATCGTGTGCTATTAAACCAGAGTTATATGGGGATGAGTCAGAAATTTGTTTAATCCCTTTTTGAACTTCATGATACTCTGCTTCTGCAACCTCCTGTGGCAGCAGGTTCCAGAAGTTTACTAATGAACTGCTCTATAAAGATGAGTTTTCTTTTAACTGTTTCAAACAGTTACAGTAGTAGTTTCATTGCACATTCCATAGTTGTAGCTTTTCCTTGGTTCACTGCCTCTGCAGTTCTATAAATCTATGTCACGTTCACCCTGGACCTTCTCTTCTGCAGACTGAAGAGCCTCAACCTTTTTATGGTCTGCTTATATGCCTGTGTAGGTTTTGGCTGGGAGAGAGTTAATTTTCTTCATAGAAGCTAGTATTAGTCTATGTTTTGGATTTGTGGTGAAAACAGTGTTGATAACATGGGGATGTTTAAGTTATTGCTGAGCAGCACTTACAGAGTCAAGGCTTCTTCTGCTCCTCACTTTGTCCCACCAGGAAGTAGTCTGTGGGTGCACAAGAAGTTCAGAAGGGACACAGTTGGGACTGCTGACCCCAGCTGACCAAAGGAGTATTCCATACCATGTAACATCATGCTCAGCATATAAAGCTGGGGGAAGAAGCCTGAAGGGGGAGATGTTGCAAGTTAGGTGTTTGTCTTCCCAAGCAACTGTTAGAGATGACAGAGCTCTGCTTTCCTGGAGATGGCTGAACACCTGCTTACCCAAGTAGTAAATTAATTCCTTGTTTTGCTTTGCATGTGTGCACAGCTTTTGCTTTACCTCCCAAACCATCTTTAGCTGTGTGGTGCTTAGTCGCTGTCTAGGGTTAAACTATGACAACGCCAAAGGATCTGTCTCCTTGATGACTCTCTGCCTTTTTTTAACTCCACTCTCTCCCTGAGGTTCAGGGGCCAGACAGAACTGTATGCAGTCCTCAAAGTGTAGTCACACAAAGTATTATTTTAATAGTTTTAAAATGACACCACTGATCTTCTTCTCAGTAACTGACGACATCCAACATTTCATTGACTTTCTTGTCTTGCAGTGAAGCTTTTCTGCCACCTTTTTGCCCAATTACTTAGTTTTACAATGCCCTTTGGGTTTCATCACTATCATGATTACATTCCACTGCACCAAAAAGCTTACCATCACTTGTAACTTTGGAAACAATTATTGTTGATGGCTCAGATAAAAAAAAATCTCCAGCAAAGCACTGAATGCTAACCAGAAACATGCAGAAGTGCATGGCTACCCCAGCAGTGGCTACTTAAGCTGCTTCATATAAGACACTAAGAATTTATTTATCATAGTTTGCAGAGAGGATGATGTTTGAAAGAAAGGTTGAGTGATAGAAAATGGACTTTCAGATGTGTTCTTTGATATGTTTATCTTTGTGGAATGTTTGGTTGTTTTTTCTCAGTGGCATAATTAAAGTTGAGGGTTCTTTTTTACTAGACTTTTTAATTCATTGTACAGTTTTTCTCACGTCACGTACTCCAGAAGTTCACAACCTTCTGGTATGTCTAGTGAGACAGAAACCACAGCATTCCCTCAACTATGATGGCATCTATTTCTTTACAACATTTGCAGATAGTGTTATAATTGCTTACAGCAATTACAACCACTGTCTTCAAAGACGTTTAAATCAGGTGGGCCTTGTTGAAAATCGCTGTCTTCAAGGTCATTGGTTTGGAAGGCATTCTGCAAGTGAAAGGCAATAGATGAAGGAGATGCCTGGGGCTACGGAGTGAACTGAGAAGCAGGATGGAGAAAGTCCCTGTGATGCAGAATGGAATATAGAAAACTGAGACTGTGGAGGGAATTACTTGGAGAGAGAGAAGACAAAAGCAGGGTTGGAAGGGGATGGGAGAGTTGTGCCTTTTATTATTCACTATGTAAGCAGTTGTGCCTTTTATTATTCACTATGTAAGCAGAAGAAAAAATATCAGGGTACAGAAAGTTTCAGAGAAAAGCAATTAACAGATATCAGAATATCACCTTCAAAAAAGTGAGGGAGGAAAAAAAGGAGATAAGGAAATATGAAGAACCCTTGTTTTAAAGTGCTTTTTTGCAATTGCATTAAGAGGCATGATCACACAACAGGATGCAATAATATATCCATTTAAATGATGCTTTTTGCCATGCAATTGATATTTGCTTATTCAGGTGAAATCCCAAGTAGATCTCCTAGCTGTTTCTTTTTCTGTTTTTATCCTCCTATTATGTCCGTGCTTTTCAGTATTAGATATTTAACCTGCAAGTAAAGCCTTAGGCCTAATCTCTGTAAACCAAAAGTCACACTTCTAAGTGTTGCCAGGCCAGTAGAGGAAACATATAATCTGCCACATCAAGCCAGGTTTGCCTTAATCTAAAGCTGAGGGAAATCAGCTTTGAAGGGTGTGCTGAGGTAAGGAACACAGCACACAGTGAAGCATGGGCTGAAGCAGAACTGTTTTCATTATTGCAGAAAGTGTAGATTTGTCATCACTTACAAGAAGGAGAATGTGTTATTAACGCAAAGTGATTAGCACAGAAAGATATATTTTCCTATGGCAGAGTAATTTGGTGCATCTACATGGTGAAAGAGGAGGTTACTAACTGTTTAATTTGCATCTCTTATTTCTACAGGGCAATTGCAGCAGTGAGCAAAAGCAGTAGCTTCGTAATTTAGCATTTTGAAATCTTCAAAGTAGGTCACAGAGGAGTAGGAACATTTCGCACTGCTGAACTGTCAGCTCCGTGCTCCTGTGATGGTAATGCTGGAAGATCAAATCACCTGGTAGGATAATACCTTTGAGACAGGCAGGAGTGTGGTCCAATTGATGACCACTTAAAATAATGCAGAGGCCTGTCTGGAAGGATAAGGGTGAGGGGAAATTGCTTCCCTTGTACTTGTACACCTGTCTGCTTTGTGAGAACACTGACCTATAAGACTCTATTATTTAAAAAAAAAAAAAACCAAGAGGGAAAAGAGACTTGCAAGCAAGTCTCCTTAATCCGAGTTCCCAAATGAAACTAGACTTCCTTCAGGCTCTGCAGAAATTGTAAGCCTTTTGGTAGGCTCATAATTAATTACTCACCAGATTCAAACAATGGCAATTTATCTGAGACCCTGAGGAGGCTGGGTTCAATGGCTGCCTAAGCAGCCTTTGCGAATTCCATCAACATTGTGTGCTGCTTATAGCCTCTGTGTAGTTCAACTTGGTATTTTATGCTTAAATAATTTTTCTGCCTTGTTTGTGAAGCAGTGGAGGAGGATTGCAAAGGACAGTATTTGTGCCTCCATAAAGCCTTTTTTTATTTAAAAAAAATAAAAAAAAATCTATGTACTAAAAACTCAGATTATTTTTAACTTGTTCCAAAACTGAGAGATTCACTGGATTTAACCTTCCCCTGCAAACAGCAGTTTCAGTGAATCATTGTTTTCTCATACAATTTTGTGTAAAACTTTTGTCTATGTCAAATGAAAGTGATCTGAAAAGCAGTGTGCTACTTCAGCCATCAGGTTTTTGCATGTTAAAGTTGGTATGATCAAGTAAATCTCCAGGTGTGACAGCCTCCGCCTTATTCCTCTCCCCTTGACCTCCACCTGTTTCTGAAATTCAAGATAAAGAAGGGTGAAGTGAGAATCCTTCCAATGCCCCTGGAAAGAACATGCCCATTCAGTCTGAACTATAAGTCCATTGACTTAATTACAAATTGGATTATAGGAGTTAATCTTTGATTCTGTGGTGTAACACGGGACTGCTGAAAGCCTGTCGGAGATTGGCAATGGTGTACAAGGGCTCTGGAAGTACAGCCAGTTCCTGTCCTTTAGACCCGAGTTCTGGCAAGACCAGTGAAGTCTTGATGGTGAGCCAGGGAAGAACCTTTGAGCTTTAAGTCCTTGCTCCAGCACTGCAGTAGTAAGGGCTGCTCTTTTAAAGGTATATGTGTAACACTTCTGATGGATTAGATCCCAAAAAACCCCACGACTTACTGGGGAGAGGGAGG
Source organism: Jacana jacana (assembly GCA_013400555.1). NCBI lineage: Eukaryota > Metazoa > Chordata > Aves > Charadriiformes > Jacanidae > Jacana > Jacana jacana. The sequence goes on along the minus strand of VZTM01029763.1, from coordinate 247,822 downwards.
GGGGGAGGTTGACTTGTTTCGTTTTTTGTTTGCTTTTTTTTTTTTTTAAGCAGCTAGCACTGACAGATTCCTGACTTTCATTTTCCATGCCGTTGTGAACAAGGCATGGAAAGCCAGTAAGAGAGAACATCTATACACTATAAATAGTGCTACTGGATTCATATCCCTGTCGTATATTTTTCTAGCTTTTGAGACCTTTGTAATGCTACTTGACTCGGGAACTGAAGGTTACCAACAATATCCTGAAACATACTTGGGAGTATTTCTCTTAAGTGGCTCTCGCTTACTTATCCTTTGTTTCAGGTGAGGATTCCTGTCTTACTGGTCTTTTTTGTTCACTGTGTGGCAGATAATGATGTTTTCCTTGTTTCCTGTAGGTGGCTGGATGAATCTATCATTCAAGACATCACACCCAAGCTGCTTGGGGACTGGCCCAACACTTACACCTACACCAAAGCCTTGTCAGAGTACCTGATTCAACAAGAGAAAGGAAACCTGAACATTGCTATCATCAGGCCATCCATCGTGGGAGCTAGCTGGCATGAGCCTTTCCCAGTAAGCATGAATACATAGCAATTGCTTACCAAGAGCCCTTTGATACAGCTGTAACTGCAGTACTGTCAGGAATCTCTCCCTACTTGTAGCAGTGTCTGCTTGAGGACCAGGTACTCCAGGGATTCACAGGAAAGCACGTGGAAGAGGTAGAGGACCTGTGCTGGACTAAAACAGCAAGCGTCTTTAGCACCTTCAGGAAAGACTCTTGTCTACAAGTGCAAAGAATTCATTTAAGCAATAAAGACAAGAGCTAGGATAATAATGGTGCAGAATGCTGGGCTTAAAACTGAGTCTTACATGCAGAGGATTCTGCCCAGACAGGCACACAGGGCCATTTATGTACAAGCTGGGGAAACAGGAGATCCAAGGGTTGGTTGTGGTCCTGATGCATTCTGGTTTGAGTCTTTCCATGGCCTAGACAGACTATTAATGAGGTTCTGATGGGCACCCTAGACCACACATGGTCCTTGAAAGCATTTGATAATTTCGTGTGCAGTTACCTAGAATCTCTCTCATATGTTGGTAGTCACTGGATTCACATTTGTATGGGCCTGTTGCAGATAA
>VZTM01029763.1:211456-243777 GCA_013400555.1 Jacana jacana | reverse complement strand
TCTCTCCAAAATAATTCTACGGAAAGTAAAGATTTTGAGATTCAAGGGTCACTGCAGTAAATAACTTTCCTTTGATAGAAAAGCTTAGACTTGTACTGAAATAGCTTTAAAATAGAAATGGTGCTTTTGGTGCAAGATTGAAGCTCTGAGGTTCTTCACTATAGGAAATCCAGAGACAAAAAAAATCATGCTATCTGCACTGCGTTCTTCAGTGTTAAAATATGACGGTTTGAAAATATGATGGTTTGAAATGTGTCGAGATTTAATCAAGAAGACGACAAATATCAAATATGGTAGATCCCGGGTATAGAGACAAGGTTATTGTCCATATTCAATGGTACTTTTGCCCCACAGGCAGTGATGTTGGCTGACATCAGTCAGGAGCAGAGACTCTGTAATGTGGAGAAGCAAGGGGGAGGTTGCCAGTGCCAATAGATACTGTTTGTCTTGTGCCATCTCCAGTTGCCTACTGAACTTAGTTGGACTGGTACTAGTTATCTGAAAGTAAAAGGTATTTATTATTAGGGAACCAAATTAACTTTTGGTCTTTTGAGATGTTTGGGGGGCAGGCAGAAATAATACATGGTTGAATTAATGTGTTTAGATATGGTGAATTGGTAATTTCTGTTTTGTAGTTTGGAAATTAACCCTTGAACCTCTGAGTTACGCATTAGTTTGATTACCTGGAAGTTGTGTGATTACAACCATCTCTCTCAGCTAACTGTACTTTGAAGTGTATTTATTAGTCAAGTAGCTTTATTTGCCTTAATCAAGGATGTGAAAAACAAAAGGAATGTGGTTTTGTGTTTGTAGGGGGGGTTTTAAGTCTCCCCCATACTTAAATATTGACTTTCAACCCATTAAGCCATGCTCATCCTACATGGAGAAAAACCTCCACATTCAGATTTGACTCAAAGGATCTTTGGGATCATCTGGGCAGAATCTGAACTCCAAACCTTGCAAGGATTTTTTTTCCCCTCCCCACTCAGTCACTGCTCTAATTTTTGAGTCTGATCATTTCATTTCACAAATAGACAGATTTATTTTAAAAATACATGAAATATGGGAGTTCAAGTTGCTCTTGATAGTCTTATCATGTTTATTTCCCCTACAGCTGCTCCAGCTGCTATGGGAAGAAGCTTTGTTTGTTGATTGAAAAACAAAATGAAGCTAATTAAATTTCCAATGGACTGTAATTGAGGCATTTTGTCTCACTGTTGCATATTACTTGTAAAGACTTTTCTCCCTCCAAGGCAGTGAAGCTGTAGGGCAGAAACATGGTTTAATTCATGTTCTGGATAGTAGCTAGCCCCAAAGCACTTCAGCTGGGAGGCTGTCCAGAAACGTCAAACTCACAAATAGTTTTGAAGGCTTCAGATATAGTAGCTTCTGAAGACAGTCAGCAACTACAAATAGAAATAAAACCACACCTGATAATGGTACCAAACCATTTCCAATGTCAAAAGTAACTTAAAACACTGAAAACTGAATTCTTTATTAAATACAGAATATACAAAATATCTAATTCATCCATGAATATATGACCATTGCATGCTGCTCTGAATACAGGCAACAAATCCATCGAATGACCTAGTTTTGAAGACCTTACAAAGGTCTTTAGTGGACCTGCGGAAATGTGATAGTTGATTGTTTAGTGGTCTTTAGTGGGCATAGGTTCACAGCAGCGGACATCTCAGCTGAGCTTGATTGGCTACTTTGGTTCTCTTTGCTTTTCTTCCCCTTAAAAGATCAGTAGTAGGAACAATTAAAAAAAAAAAAAGCATATTGATGTTGCAAGTTGTTAAAGTTTTAATGTCTAACTATAACTACAGCTCAGCGTAGGACATCAGAAGTTAACTGCATGCCATGGGTTTGAGGAGGATATTTGGATTCCTGTGAAAAGTATACATGGTTGCCTCTGAGTCTTCTGTCTATGGTGCTTCTGCAACCTGCACCAAGGATGAGATGAGACTGCTCTGAAGTTTTAGTTCATGAAAATTAAATCAGTGATAAGTAGTACTACTTGCAAGCAGGGAAAGGTGACAAAACAATCTGATTATAAAAGGGGAAAGGAGAGGGGACAGAAAGAGAAATCCACTTCCAAAGGGGATTTGGTGTCTTTTAAAATACATCAATAGTCAATAAACAATGGTATTAAAATCCATCAATAGTCAATAAACAATGGTATGTGCTTTACAAGTTAGTATCAAATCTTAAATACCATTTTCATCACATCTTTCTTCTCCCCAGACTGCACAATGAGGCACTTCCTGTCTAGTTGCTGTAGTAAAACTTAATCTTTCACAGCAGGAGAGTTATTTCATCATGAAAAGGATCTAAATTATAAGAGCTTTTTTACTTCCTTGCTTCACTAGCATTTTTATCCTCCCAGCTCTTTGTTGGGTCTTCAGCTTCTACACCAATCTCAAATTAATAGCTTTTTCTTTTTTTCAACATTAGACAACCTGATTGCAACTTTGACTGCCATTGGGGTTTTCTTTTTATATTTGCTCTGTTCAGCCCTCGTAGATGCCACAGTAGGTGAAACTCCTTTACCTCATTTTGCCTCCATGTTTCAATATTGATAAATTGTCCTCTCTAATTCAGTCTGCCATGTTGTTGCCATCTGTTGCCATGTCTCTTCTGTGGAACCTCCAAAGACTAACTGATCATCAGGGAAACCCCTTGTTAAACATGCAGGTTCAATATATATTTTTGGGGGAGTGTGATCAAATGCATTGCCAGCCAAAACAAAATTGAAGTCTTCTGTTCTTGCCTACCTCTTCTCTTTGGTTGTCAGTACTTCATATGTTCACTCATTCATTTCCTGAGTTTTGTTGGGTGGCAAGCTCTTCAAAGCCATGTCTTGACTGTATCTTCATGCTTAACAGACACAGCTTTGGAAAAGAGGAGGGTGTGAATACATCCAAAGAAAAGGGAGTAAACTTCAGAAAGCCTACTGGTGTCATTTCCAAAGTAACGATTATCTTTGAGGGACACTCAAACCTCTGCCTGCCCGGGTCATTTAATAAAACATAATTTCAGGAAGCACTGGGAATTTTACCACAGTAAAATCAAATATATCTCTTTCCTAAGGTTTTTCTTTCATATTGAGTTTACTGAGAGTCACAGCTTGTCTTGTTACACACAGCACAGATGTCATCATGTCTTAGACTTCCTCTACAAGTGCAGAACAGTGGGATGCATGTGAGATTCATCTTTGTTTTCACAGAACCCAAACAACCTTCTTGAAAAGTGCTAACACGATGGTCTGTCCTTGCTCCAAACCAATGAAATCTTACTGTCAGTGTCTGTTTTCCCTTGTCCCACAGGCAGGCAAAGGGATTCTGCGGACCGTCATCGCCAACAATGAAGCTGTAGCAGATATGATTCCAGTAGATGTTGCTATCAACCTCACCCTTGCAGCCGGGTGGTACACTGCTGTGCACAGGTGGGAAGGCACTCCTTGTTCTACCAAACTTGTGCATCTACTGCCTGCACTGTGATTTTAAAAGGAACCAGATGCTAATTGAAAAACTCTGCAAGAGCCTTGTTGATTTATTTTTTGACTCACGTTTTCCTCATTGGGTTGGCATGGACTAAGAGTGTAGCAGAAGCAGCAAAGGCATGTTTTAGAGTTAGAAAATCTCTAAAGCTACAGGTGGGACCTATTTCTCAGTATAGCATAAGCTCAGCTGACAAGTGACTCAGAAGTCACTTTCCTGAAGTCCAAGAGCTTTACTGCAGCTTAACAGAGGATGTTTTTTGGCTGACCCTCCTCAGGCAGCTACACTGACTTGCTTTTCAGGTGGCTTCTGAGTTTTCATGGTGAAAATGCTTTGCACGTTTTCCTTGGAAACACTGCAAAATATAGATATACTATGGGCTCCTATAGGGGAGATGACCTAAAAGAAATCCATTCATTGTGTTGTTGGGTATGTATAAGTGACACTAAGGCTTTAAGATCTTTTTCCTGTGAACTTCTGGCTCTGACCTTTAATCATCAGTTAGGAAGTGCTACAGGGTAAACCACATGAATTATTCTGGACGTTTATGCAACTGAGAAATCAATACCGGGCAAATAAAAGGCAGAAGTATTTTACTTTGAAAGGCAAACTAAGCCCTCTGAGCTGAGGGTAAAGAACAGCTGCATACAGTAACCTAAATGCAGTGATCCTAGAAAGATCTTAAAAGGCAGATCTACCAACTCTTTAGATTTATTTTTCATCATTTGTCCCCCTCCATCAGCAACAAACAAAGCAGCACAATTTGGAAAAATTGAATACAGCTTCCACTTATGCAGACACACTTCTGAGAGCTCCCATATGAAGACATCTACAGGCTGTCCATAAAGCTGGGAAAGGAGATGACCATATGCTGACAAGCAGCATATCAGCACACGAGTAGACTTCCCAGCTCTGGCCATGGTTGGAGAAGTGCCATTTTTACTAGCTTTTCATTGGCAAAAGAGACATGCTTTTAATCTGGTTCCCACACAAATAATAATTAGGCTAAAGGAGGAACTGCAGAACTTGATTTAAAGCTTTATCTAGCTGGGCACAATCCCAAGGTTAGCAATCTGTAAACAAAAAAAAAACCCACAACCCAGGAGCCTGAGCCTTCTGTAAATTTAATTTCTCTGAGAGAATTTTGGGTTTAGGTGATGTCTTGAAGACTAGCATATACGGTTTAATTATGATTTTTTTTTACAAGTCATCTGACTAGAAAGTCAGCATCCTTCAGAGCAAGTGACATTACTGAGGAAAATTAGATTCTAAAACTTAGCAGAGAATTGCAATATGCATTACATAGTGTAGAAGTTCTGTAAAGCACTGCAATCTGCCAAGGTCACCAACTCAACTGGAGAGCAGAGAAAGGGGAAAAATCAACAGGGAGACACTCTTCACTGGAAGCTGGGAAAACTAAGAAATCCTTTTCACGGGTGTTTAATGGGCTTGACACACCGGAGTAAGTGGAAATCTGTGCTTTCACTGCATTGCACTTTGCAATAGGCTGTGTGTGCATGGCTCTGCACTAGGTGGGTTTTCTATGTGTGCACGTATTACAGATTTAGTCCTTCGTGAGTTGCCATATTGATTTCCATAATACAGAGTTTCTCCACATTAAGCACTACTGTGCTTAATGTTTAACATTCTTTTATGTTTAATGCTCGATCAGGCCTCTACTCAGTAATTAAGAATTACAGGAGATCATGGATTTGGAGTTTGATACATGTCTATTAGTCCTAACCATCCCAAGAAGTCTACTAGGGATTAGTAATAATGATAATAATTCACAGTCAAATGCCATGATTTCAAAGTATTATTTTAAAAAGCACCATTTTAAAACTGTGCAGTATCCCACAGCAATTTTCAAGTATTACTGTGCAAGATTTCCTATCCCAGGTTTAGGGGTTCTGTCTCCTACTCTCTTCAGTCATAGAAGTTTTGCAAAGAAAGGTTCCTTGGAGACAGTCTCCTCCAGTAGACAAAGGCTCTGAGCATTACAGATGTCCTAGGAGCACTGAGATACTATATCCTCCAGCCAAGCTGCTTGCTCCATTCAGTGCCGGGTCTCACCTCTTCTAGCACTTTGGCAAATGACTCCAACTGCTAATGCAGAGTAAGAAAAATGCTGTATTGATGGCATCGCTTGCACCCGTGGCAAGGCAGGCTTAGAGCATAAAATCAGTATTGACTCATTCTTGTCTTGTATCAAAGAAATAAAACCAGTGTGATCTACGTTTACATCTACACACAAACAAGCTTTATTTGGTTTTAAAATAAGAATTTTGTTGAAATACATTGATTTGTAATCACCACCTTGACAAACAGAGTTTAAAAGTAGCACAAATCATATCCATTAAGTCAATCATTAAAAAATACACAGTGTGTCACTGAGGTTGGCTCGGGCCAATTATTTACTGTATACTAAAGAGAAATTGATTTTTTAAAAAAATCAGAAATTTGTCAGTATATATGCTTTCCTTACTGTTTTTATAATTTTTGATACATGACATATGGATGGTTTTTCTCAAATCCCATCTGTCTTTATTAATTTCATATGTTCTCCAAAAGCTGACTGAATCTTATTAAAAAGTAATGGTTTGTACTATATTTTCACAGTTATGAAAAGTGACCTCTCCTGCATTTTTTTAATGAGCTGATATTACTGTTTCGTGGGCTGTTAGCTTCCACACTCCATTAATAAAGCTTTGGGTGCTTTTTTTTTTCACACCTTAAAATTATACTTGTTTCTCTTTTCCAGACCAAAAAACCTGTTGGTGTACAACTGCACAACAGGTGGAATCAACCCTTTCTTCTGGGGAGAAATGGGTAAGGTATAATTTAGACCTAGAACATGTCAAACATCAATAGCATTCCTCAGCTAGGCTTTGAAAAGGTGGTCTCTTGTATTTAGGTGGCATTCAGCATCTGCCATTCAAATTGCGTGTGGGTGGCCCAACTGCAGGTGGTGAGGGGCCTGTGAGCAAAAGCTCCTCGTGCTGGGCATTCAGTTCGGGAAAGCATTTATTCCCTTTTCATTGTGGGTGTGATCACATAAGAGCTCTGCAAAGTACATGCTCTGCTGCACTGAGGTATTAAAGCGGTGGAAAAGGGAATAGAGAACAAACCCCTTCATTCTATAAGATGCTCTGTGAAGCTGTAGCAGGGCGTCTTCCTTTTCTGAATGAGAAGCTTTTCTAGGTTTGGGGTGGTTTTTTGTGCTTTGAAAGCACTTGGAGAACCTAGACAGTGAATGAAAGCTAGCATATTGTGGAAGTAGAGTAGCCTCTCTTCCTCTTTCTGTGAAGAAAATTGCAAACAGAAATAATTGGTGTAGATTTGAGAAGGCAAACCTTAAAGTGTCAGGTGTGCTTTGACAACAGTTCGCGTTTCAGTCATTAACTATCAGTGGGACAATTCAAATTATGGTCATGGCTGACTTATCTGCAAGTGCTTGTGTTTCTAAGGTAAGGGTGAAAGAAAGGGAGGAAACATTCTGACACTCTTACAGTGGAAAAATCGAGCTGAAGGCAAGGAGCAGAAATACTACATACAGTCACAGACAGGTACAGGGCCTGATTTGCTTTCTGCTATACATTAATTTATATCTTTGTGCTTTAAATACAGGATGCTGGCAAATCACTACTGTGGTATTTCGCCTCTTAGCCTTTGCTTTGCGTTTGTCTTTGCATTATTTAACTGGCAAACTGTAAGTGAGCATAACATTGCATTTTCAGGACAAGGCTTGTCTGAAAATCCTTCTAATGTCCTACCATGAGAATTGATCAAGTAAGCAGGTGGAGGGAGCTGATTCTGCCCCTCTGCTCTGCTCTGGTGAGACTCCCCCCCCCACCCCCCCCCGGAGTACTGCATCCACCTCTGGGGCCCCCAACATAAGGAGGACATGGACCAGTTGGAGGTCTGCAAAGATGATGTGAGGGCTGGAGCACCTCTCCTACGAAGATAAGCTGAGAGAGTTGGGGTTGTTCAGCCTAGAGAAAGTTCTGGAGAGACCTTAAAGCTGCCTACCAGTACCTAAAGGGGGCCTACAGGAAAGATGGGGAGGGGCTCTTTATCAGGGAGTGTAGTGATAATGCAAGGGGTAATAGTTGAATATTGAAAGAGGGGGAGTTTAGAATAGATACTAGGAAGAAATTATTTACTGTGAGGGTGATGAGACACTGGAACAGACATCTGCTTTAAGCAACAGGCACCGTAACTCTACTACTTCAGTTTTGCCTCTCTTAACCCATTCTCCATGTAATTTTACTGATGAAAACAGCAATGTGTTAATGCATTGTAGCTGACCTTAATCTGTTACTTTCCTCATAACTGTGGATTTAGCAATGGAATTATCTGGGTGTGGCAGAAGTTGCATAAGCAGTTCAGCTGCATGATGATACTGAAGGCAAAATTTTCTCCTTGGGGGACACTTTGAAGCTCTTTCTACCACACACTGTAGCCACAGTTTTCCTAAGAGCAGCAGGCTGAAGGAGGGTATTAGGTATAGATTCATGAATTAGGATGGAGCAAAATTTTGCCCCTAAAGATATTGCATGGTTTAAGAAATAAGTTTGGGAAAGGACCTTTGCATTAAGAGTACAATCATCCAGGCATCCTATTGAATTCACAATTCAGTCTTCTATCAATTTCCTTTTGGTAAAATACACACAATTCTAAAATCTTATTTATATATATGACAGACTTTCTCAACCCATTCATATTACTTTCTCTGCTTACACTTTCTCAACCCATTCATATTCCTTTCTCTGCTTACTCACTATTATTTGGCTTCTAGTCAGCCAGCCTCATGGCATGCACTTCCAACAGGCCTTTCAGATCTCTCTTAAATAAGAGCTAACAGTGACTAGTTCAGCCCCTGCACAGAAGGACCAAACTTCACCCACCAGTTCCCTCCTTCGCAATGGGACAGCATCTGCTACTCAAGTTGTTACCTTCTCTTCTCAAAAGCAGATTTCCAACTGGGCTTACTCTGCTGACCCTCACCTTTCACATGGAAATTATTGAGGCCAGATCTCTGCCTCCAGCATTTCTCAGCTTTTTCATAATTTTTCTTTTTCCCCAGCATGAAAGAGGCTGTACATGGAATTTGAGGAGGCTGGAGTGGTAGTGTCTGTAACCAGTTATCAAGGTGGAGGGTTGTGAGAGTGAGACTAGAAACTGATGAGAAACAAGGGTGGGGAATTGGAGTCATCAGTGGGACTGAGCATTTTAGTGCAAATCAGGCATGGGATTTACAGAGGGGAAGACCTGGGTTACCTAGTTAGAGAGACTTACATCAGGACCAGCTGTAGGAATGATGGGCAAACAGAACCAAGTAGGGATTTTTCAAGGAAAAAAGAAGGAAAGAAGAGAAAGATCAAACTGAGAAATTGAGCCCACTGGAGTGGGCTGAGGATGCCCTTCTGGGTAGGGATCAGAAGTGTCTGAGATGCAGACGTTGTTTGAGTACGAAGGTGATGAGCTTGGAGGGAGGCAGAGAGATCTAGAAAGAGATCTAAAAGAAAATTATTTGAAAAATATGTCTACTTAAGAGCTTAAATATCCATTGCAAACCAGTTTATTCTTCAGATCTCCAGATACAGAAAAACCTCTAGTGGTAAACAGAACCTTAACTGATTTATTTCTTTTCTAAATAATGCTATGGGAATTTCTCTTACTTTCTTGTTGCTCTCCCTTCTATTATAAAAATGTGGTCAGACAACTGAGTATTAATCTGAAGAAGCCTGTTCTGCTTTGCCGCAACATAAATCTTGCTAGAATAACTTTGTGAAATCCATTTTGCAATTTCTGCTCAAAACTAAACCTTAAAGCAGGCTTTAAAATGGTGTTGAGCACGGGAAAACTTACTTTCAGTTTATCCTTGACAACCTACATGGCAAGATTGGTGTCTGATTCTCCCTCTGCTTTTAAGCTGTAGAATATGCCGCTGTGGTTTTGCACTTTAGTCAGAGGGGAAAGACCACCCACACGCTGAGTTGTTTCAGTAGCACCTAGAGGTGATGTGTTTCCGCTTTGGGGTTCTGTGCCTCCTGACCTGTCTGTCTGCCTGATTCTTTCTCTCCCTCTCCAAAACAAACTTTTATAGCATAAGAGACTTGCTACGTTTGCAGAGATGAACACTTTCCAGAAATTAGGAGATAGTGCAATTGTGCCAAGTCAGTGCAAGCCAGGGTAAGGAAAATTCATAAACAGCCATAGCACTAACTGTTCCAAGTTACACAAAAATGGTGTTCAACTGGCTTCCTTCCAGTAAGTCTTTTAGATTGGTTTCACCATCTTTGTATGTGTGTTTTAAAACAAAACTGCTCTCATTCCTGACTTTCAGGGGTTTTTTTGAGAGCATATATCTCATCTGCTGTAGACATATGTACTTCTCAGACTGAGTAATACAACAGCATAATGCTGCAGCTGTATTTTCCTCTGAAAACCCTAAATAACCAAGATGATAAGGGTGTTGCTGGTTTGTGTGAATTTGGTGCATGGCTGATGTTCTAAAATGACAAGGGCTGCATTTTCCACTTACTGATTAGTTCTTGCTATCCTGACCAAAGGTGCCAAAAATGCAAAGAGAAAAGAAAGGCAATGATGTCTTCAGTGGGTTTCCAAAGGGAAACCTACGCAAGCAGTTTACAGCTGAAAAATAGATTTGCAGGATTTGAATAAACCAAGTCTTACACATGTGCTGCAGACTATCAAAACTATTGCAATTCCAAAGGAGCAGTGGTTCCCAGCTGAACTGACAGATTTCCATTAGTGGAAGTGGCCAAATGAAACAAAATAAACCAAATAAACTTAAATATTGATAAACAGTTGAGAGTTTGTAAGTAAACTGGGATTTAAAGTGTCTCTTGGAGAAACTTCCTTACAGGGAGAAGGAGCAGAATTCCTGGGATTGTTCTCCAGATCTATGAGCTATTTGAACTGGCACAGTTATACAGCCATCTTCAAACTGTAAGCAGATCTCTATTTATTTAAGCCAGCTGGGGCTTTGTCACAATCATATGAGGCCATGCTGCTAACACAGAGGAAATAAAGCCCTCCCACACTGCTTATACTGACACAAACTCTATCAAGAGCTGGGACAAGATAGTGACTTCCTTCCCAGTAGCCCATCCCAAGCTGTTTATCGCCACTCCCCTGCCAGGAATAAACACCTTTCCAAATCTTTGGTAAAACTGCTCCAGTGAGCCCTCCCTGCCAGGCAGAACTCCACGGGCAAGTCTGATTGGGAGTGCTTTTGCTAATATTTGCTACTTGGAGATAATATGCTGCAAAGGGTAAGATTTCCGTACCGCAGCCCAAGAGATGACCACAAGATAACCGCATCATTGCAGTGTGGCTTTGTGATACAGAAGGGACGGCACTCAGTTCTAGCTATTCAGATGCAAGATAAGTTTCAGGAGAACTGGCCTTCAGCCATTAAACATGCAGCACCAGGAACACAAAAAGGAACAAATAACTTGCACTAAAACTGAATTGTACTGTTTTAAAAGTCTTTGTTGTCTCAGCTTAGCAGCTAAGTGGCTAACAAGTCTCTTGCAGCTGTTGTTATGTGGAACTGCAGCAAAAATCACTACTTGAAGTGCAGTAATGAGCTGACCGCAGATACATGAGAGGACTGTCTGAATATTATGACTGGAATCTGCTTATCTAAGGATGATCTGGATGTTTCTTGTGACTTGCAAATTCTCATCTGATTTTCTATTTGTAACATAAGCTTAGAGAGTAAACTATAATATAACCACAGATTGATGCCGTAACTCTCAAATTCATTTTTTAAAAAGTAAAAAAAAGCCCACATATTCTTCCTTGTTGAGCTCACTGGTGCTCAGGAATAGGAGCACCATCTGTTTATCAGTCCCTAGGATGATAGTCTATATTCAACTACTTCAGTTCTGTTAAGCCCCTGCAATATGCAAATGCCCCAGATACGTACATCTAGATGCCAATTCTGTGGCCCTGTGCCATTGCAAGAGCTCAGAATCAGGGGCGACGTGTTTTGTGCCCTAATATGCAAAAGAGATGAAAGGCCACCACCCTATCACTTATTCTCAAGTGAAGAATTTATGACAATTTGCTGCTTTGGTGCATCCAGAGCTCCCCTGAAAACAGACTGTGGTATTTGGTGGTGTGGGTCAGATGCGGTTTGAAAGGATATAATGAAGTCTTTCTAGAAGCAGCACCCTATGTGTGTAAACAACCCGTCCCTGACTCAGACTGATATTGACATCAGCCCTTGTGAAACTTCGATTAGAAATGAGAAATGTTGTTTTTGTTTTATGCTAGCAGATCAGAGTTTTCTCTCAGTGATCTCAAGATGTGTTAACACCAATTTCTTCTGCATCTTTTGCAGGTGAAAGCAGAACTGTAGTTCCTTGGTTTGCAGTGTTTTGTCTGCCACTATTAAGTCTAAAGTCAGATTGTGTTTCAAATAAGCAATAGATGGAGTCATCAATTTTAATGGCAGAAGGGATCATGAGATGATTTTGTCCAACCCCTTGTGCCATGGTTCACATAACGTTTTAAGCACTGTAACTTGGGCTTTACTGCAGCATGTTGGTATGGTTGTGCCCAACACAACTGAAATTAAGTACCTCATTTTAAGTAAAATGCCTATTGCCTTATAGAGCAGTACGTCATGTCCACGTTCAAAAGGAACCCACTGGAGCAGGCCTTCCGAACACCCAATGCTCACTTGACGTCCAACTACTTGATAAACCAGTACTGGATAACTGTCAGTCACAAGGCACCGGCCATACTCTATGACCTGTACATGAGGCTCACAGGCAGAAAGCCCAGGTAAGAAACTGCACACCTTCAGCCTTCTGCATGTCTGCCACTGTTGTGGAGAACAGATCTCTTAACGAGATTGGAGAACTGGCTGCCTCAACTTGGAATCCCTGGTCTTCTTCCCATTTCCTTGTCTTGAGGAGATTGCTCAAAAAGAAAAGGAATCACATGGCTGTAGCTAAGCGTAGCCTAGAGTTGCCACCATTTCCAGTACCTGTGGGACAGGACAAGTTTTAAATTCAGCTTTACAAGTTTCAGAGCTTCATGCCACAGAAGAGGCATGAAGTTATGCCTCTAGTTATGTTGTCATCCATACAGCAAGGTTTCCACCATTGCAACTTTCTGATGTGATTGCCTCTACCTGTCATGAGTCAAGACTCAAGCTTGCATGAGAACTTGAGACAGACAAGGTTTAGAACACTCTATTTTATTTTTGTTTTCCCATAAACTAGATGCATAATTAGCAGTTGCCAGCAGCGGCCCAACACCCTGAAATCTAGGAAGCAGTTGTTTCTGAGTAAATTCTGAATTGCATTTACAAGTTTACCATTGCAATTGGTATTTGAACCTTGGCACTATCATGACTACGGGGAACACAGGCACACATCCCATGTGGAAGGAATCCTGGTGTAGATAACATAACTCAGCAACATCCTCTTTTACTCCCTGCCATCATGGAGGAGAATTTATTGTGCAACACCGGAATAGTATGCCAGCGCTGTGTCCCATGTCTGCTGCTCTGTGCTTCTCTGCCTGTTAGAAAGTTGGCTTCAGCTGTTTGCAGGGAGATCCCTGGCTGATGTATTGCTCTGATTTCTCTCAGACATTCTGTTACAGAGGTAAATTGGTCCATAAAAGGCTTCCAGATATCCAGGAAGCAAGAATTTCCCTAGAAATAGAGGTAAACGGAATATGAGCATGAGTAGTCTGGAATCTCCAAACTCTTGAAACAGGCTGCAGTAAGATCTTGGCATTACCATTACAATTGACATTTCCTAAATTTGAATAGCATAGGTAGCCAATGGAAACTGGCTGCAGCACTGTAATTAAATTTCAAATAAAGCTTGGCATGAACTCATGCTGAGAAAGATCTGTTCACCTGAACTTCCAGATTTGTGAGCAAACACAGCATAGCAATGAACTTTTGAGTTCGCTGAGTCGTCGTTTACGCCCCCCCCCGTTTTTATTTTAAAATATCATTCCCCTTTTCTTTTTACATGCTACTTAAGCTAATCCAAGTACTGCCACAATAATCCAAGTACTGCCACAATGTGGTAGAAAGCGTAGTAGTAGCTCATTCTGTCTTTTTTTTTTTTTTTCATAACTACCTAGATATCAAACCTTTATACTCTAAGAGCAGCAAACCATATTCAAATTTTTAAAAATACACCAAAACTGGAATGTGTCACTGAACCTACTTTAAAGTCTCCCTTTAATTTTTCCCTTTGCTTCAGAGCACCTAGGTTTAACTGTCTTCCCACTTGCCACTCCCATCTGCTGAAGTACAAGCCATCTTCATGGCAGTTTCTTGAATTCTGTACATGACCCTATGCCAGATTTACAAGCAGAAAGGAGAAACTTCTTTGCCAGGACCAAGACTCAGACTTCAGTTCTCTACTGTATCCATACTCAACATCATCATAAGGTGAAGGGTTATTATATGCAACAGATTATCTGGGAGCTGCTTATGGTTTCTCAAGTCTACTGCTTATTCAGGACCAGCCTATGCCCTTTGCTAATTTAAATTGAGGGGTACTTAGGGGCAACTCAGCTGTAGTTCCTTTTAGTTATCACATGCAGTACTCCATCTACCAAAGGGTAGGTACGAGAGTCATCTCCTTCAGCTCTAGATTTTTATGTACTGCTTCTTCTGAGAAACTTTAAGTGTTAGCTCATTTCACATAAAATGCCAGATGTCTATCAAAACTGCCCTAAATGTCTTGCTGCTATTACTGCACATCCATCCATGACTTAGAAAACAATGTGGTTTATAGCATTAATAGTCTCTTGGGGCAATCTGTCACACCTGAGAATCAGTTCATGCAAGGCTCAGTATGGGAGCAAGTAAAGAAATCATTGTTGTAAACAGTTCTTTAATAGACAAAATGCATTTCTGAAGCTAATGACAGCTAATACTTAATTTTTTTCCTCCACAGTAGAGAATGAAATTTCTATAAGTAATCTTTGCCATAGCCTCTCAGAGGCTGCAGAAAAGCATGTTTCTACTTGGTTGATTGTTTTCAGTGGACCATTTCTTCGTTCACATTAGTAAATAAGTTGAATATGTTCACAACATTTTAGCTCAATAAGTTAGCGTGAAACATAGTTTTCATGCATACCTCAAGATGCTTCATTTCTCTTTTAAACCCTTGTGTTTAGCCACTTGGATATATTGCTTTGAGTAGATCTACAACCAGAACAACTTCTGCCCACATTGACAGGAGGCCAGGTGGACAGCCAATTTTCAAAACATAAGCAGGGACACAACAGTTGATTGTCTTATAATGTTTTTTCCAATGCATTCCATTAAGCACTTTAAAGATACTGGTGGCTTTTTGGGAGTTAGTTTGAGGAGCAACTTCATATCTTTGTAATCTAGCCATATACTTTGTTTCTCAAGTTCCTAAAAGGTATTAAAATATTGACAAAGCTCTGCCTCATAGTACTTGCCTACACAAACGCAATCAGGAGGATTTATCTGAAGTAATTTTAATGTAGTTTAGATAAACTGCATTCAATCAATGTGCACGTAATTATTTAGAATGAAGGTTCCCTTAATGTGATGGTTTGCTTTGCTCCTAAAATGAAAGCCACTTTAATTCTGAGTAAGAGCACCTATGTAAGGTTTTAGTGCTCTTTCAATTCTGTGCAGTTCTCTTCTCAATTGATGTGCTCATTGTGTCTTTTTCTGCTGTGCTTAGTGCTTAGCTTTGTGGCAGTCACATCTGCACAGAGAGAGGTCGGCCTGGCACCATTCTTTCCCAGACTGCCTTTTATTTGTTAGGACGACTGTATTACCCTCTGGGCAGCTCAAAATTTCTGATGAAAACAGCTCTGTTTTCCACAGAAATCAGCCTTTTAATGCTTTCTCTTGCCCTTATGCAGTCTGAGAGAACATGGTGTTCTCTCAAAATGGACTGAGCATTGTACATCACACTTTAAAACAACTGCCTCCCAGAGGCCTTTTATACTTATGGCCACTGAGACAACTGTAAAATAATCCTGTGAGGTAGGACAGCATTACTGTTATCCCATCGTATATAACGAATAATAAAAAAGGCCAAGACACATGAGAGACCTGAACCTACATTTCCAAAGTTCCTGTGTGGCAGCAAAGCCCTTAAAGCAGCTTTCATCTTTACCAAGACATTCATGCTCCAGGAAGACATTCAGATGGTTACACATACACACAAAAAAATTAGTAATCTTAGGTACTGGATGATTTTCAAGGTCATCCACCAGGATTGTATGCTATCAGACCCTTCCTTTATAAGGAAGGACACAAAATAACCCTAAAATAAAAATAACCATATTTTTAGGGTTATTTTAATTTTTATGCCTCTATATCATACAGGGAGAGGAAAAGCCTTTAAGAAAAACTAAATATATATATGAGAGAGAAATCAAAGAAGCACAAAGACATTAAAATCTTGCCATTATCTGAAAACTGAAATTAGGCAACCGACTTCAGAACCTGTCTGTGCTGCAGATTTAGTCACCTCTGTACTGGAGCTAACTCCAAAAATCAGAGCCTTGCCTTGGGAGCCAACTCAGGCTTGAGAACAGAAAAAAAAAAAAGTGTGTTAGAAAGAAGTATCCACATTAGGAGGCAAGCAATATATATTTTTAGTTTTGGAATCAGCTGTGTTCATACTAGTTCAGATGGGTACTAGTTCAGATGGGGTCTTCACCTCACACATGGTACATGATGTAGATATGGCCTCCAACCCTAATTCAGTTGTGGCCAATAAGTTAGGCATCATTCTTGTCCTGGAAAATGCGTGTTTGCATTCATGTTCCAGGCAACAATAAAAATTGGCTAACCTTAGGCTCGATGAGTTAGACTTGTTGAGCAAGCTCTCACCAGTGCAGTGATCATCAGGAATTGCAATATCTATTCATCTGGATTAGTGAAAACACCTACAGAGCAAACCAACTGCTTTTGCGTAAGATCAAACTTCCTACCCACCTCTGACACTCCTCCTTTGTTTCAGAATGATGAAGATTATCAATCGACTGCACAAGTCTATGATGCTTCTGCAGTATTTCTCAACCCAGTCCTGGGACTGGTCTTCAGATAATATGAATATGTTAATGAGTCACCTTAACACAGAGGACAAAAAGGTAAGTATGTCCTTGATATGGATTGCTAATCTCCAGTTCTGTTCATCTGCAACACTTATTTTTGCTGTATGGTCAATCTTTTGAATTACATCTGGTAGATGACTGGAATTGGCTAACCTGAAATAAATTATTTCCTCCTTGTTTTATTAAATAACTTATTGGGAAGCTTCCATTTATAGTAGGAGAATGTTTCCTTCTGAGGTGTACTGCTCTTTCTTCTGGGACAGGTCAATCACTGAAGTCTCCAGTTAAAGTGGCAGTAGTGGTAGGTGGGTGATCTAGATGGAAATTATTTGAAATTTCATTTTTGGCATTTTCATCTACATTGGTTTTAATTGGCACTACATATGGAAATTTAGTTAACACACACTGTCTTACCCTGAACAATATGAAAAAAAAATCTGATTTTATTTAAGTCTCCAAAGAGCAATTAATTTGCAGTATGTCAAGCTCTGTTCTAGTCTTTATAGGTTTGAATGCTTGAATCCTTAAGAGTGGGATTGTTTATGAGAATTTGGTGAGGTGCACTGCATCCAGTGCTGCCACTGCTACTTTGTAAGCGGTATTCAAGACAGAATGGGTTTTATTAAGGATAGAATGAGTTTATGGGCACCACAGGTCTCTATACATATCTTAACAGACACACCGGAATCTGCACAGTAGCTTACTCCCTGTATTTGATGTAGTTAGCTAACCCCTCTCCACTCAAGTTGTTGCTGGTCTGATACCAAAACTGTTGCACTTAAGCAAATGGCCTGGATTGGCATGAGCGTGAAAGGATGGTGTTTTTCTGAGTATCTTCCCTTTTAGGACCCTGTAAGTAAGAAATGCCAGTCACTTCACTCCATTAAAAAATTAAAAATCTGTATAAAGAGACCTCTTTCTCTTTACAAATCCCTTCTTTGCTCTAATAGACAGGCAGCCACCCGAGAGCTAGCGGTTAGGACAGCACTCTCACCACTGCAGCTCAGATTTGCTTCCCAGTCAGGGAAATTTTGCTCCACCTTAAGTACTGTGTCTGGTTTTGGGCCCCTCACTACAAAACAGACATTGAGATGCTGGAGCATGTCCTGAGAAGGGCAATGAAGCTGGTGAGGGGTCTGGAGAACGAGTCTTACGAGAAGATGCTGAGGGAGCTGGAGTTGTTCAGCCTGGAGAAAAGGAGGCTGAGGGCTCCTTATCACTCTCTACAACTACCTGAAAGGAGTCTCTTCTCCTAAATAACAGCCAATAGAACAAGAGTAATTGGCTTCAAGTTGCAGTTCAGATTGGATATTAGGAAAAATTTTGATGCTGAAAGGGTTATTAAGCATTGGAACAGGCTGCCCAGGGAAGTGGTTGAATCACCATCCCTGGAGGTATTTAAAAGATGGGTAGACGTAGTGCTTAGAGATATGGTAGATATGGTTTAGTGATGGGTATTGTCAGTGTTAGGTTGATGGTTGGACTAGATGATCTGAAAGGCATCCTAGGCAATCCTATGATTCTATGAGCTTGCTAACAATTTTTCCAACTCAGCATTTGAAATTATCTGGGGTAATTAGCTCTATGATGAAAATGTTTGAGTAACCCATTTCTTGGACTCTCTTGATCTAGACACTAAAAGAAAGTGCAGCACAGAGTAAAACTACTGCAGAAGCACCTGTTGATTCAATGTCCAATTAATTTATTTATACATAATTCTAGTGACACATTAAAAACTGCATGGAGTTTTCCAGATAATTCCATTTACCTGGGTGGAATTCCATTTTTCTTTCATGATTTGGTGGTTTTGTATATGTGTGCATACAGATGCATGTATTTATGCAAAAATTGCTACCTGAAAAACAAACATCTTTTTATTTTCTTCTAGATAGCACTAAATTTCTGCTGGCTTTACTCAAGTTCCCAGCTGGGTAAGACATTAGTCAACAGCTGTGAAATATAGTCTGCTAGTACCCATGTCTTCTGAGAAATTTCATGGCTTTAAGAATTTCAGAGCAGGGTCCTAGTCAGGAACAGAGGTCAAGGAAGAATCAATGCTTAAAGTTAATTTGTTTTCAACTCTAGCATTTAATTTCTGCTCTTTGTCTTTAAATTCCAGTTATACAACTTTGATGTTCGTCAGCTGCACTGGTCAGAATACATTGAAAGCTACTGCCTAGGTGCTAAGAAGTACTTGCTAAATGAGGACATGGCTGGCATTCCAGCAGCAAAGCAGCACTTACGAAAGTAAGTCATACTCAGTGACAAGGATGAGATTTTCTGGTTACCTTGGATGACTTTTGAAGAAAATTTATTCTATTTACATTGCAATAATTGTTGTTGAATAATGCAGACATAAACATAGCCTAGCTTTTTTCTTAGGGCAGAGGGTTGTCAGTATTTTATTTTTCCACACTGAAGAAAAGGAGGACTTTTAATGACAATAGCAATCAGTGGGTAGATATTATCCCTTCCTAGCAGATGACCAATTAATGAAGTTATAATGCATAAGAGGAATATATGAATGCAGATTATCTTGGTCATTCAGAATTACAACAGAAAAATAAAGGTCAGATTTAGATTTTGTGAAGCTCTTATAATTTTTTAGCAATTCAAAGACTTTGCATAAAAAACGTCAAGCATTTGTATTATTTTAAATTTTATTTTAAAGTTGAAGTTTCTAAATCCTTGGGGATAATGGGCAGAAAATTATACAAAATAAGTGGAGAGCTTGTGCATTCAATCCTTGGTGACAGTTGAAGATAGTCTGAATGAGCAATTTGAGATTGTCTTTCTCCTATTCAACTAAAGATTGTGCTCTTCCTGCTTTCTCCAGACCTTCTCCTGAGAATTGCAGGCAAAAGGACAAAGAGCAACTCCTTTGGAGTAAGAGCCTGATTGTTTCCTTTAAGTGAACCGGTTTTGTGCACTGTAAATGCTAGAAGCATAAAACAGTCTTTTGCCATAGCAAAGAATCCTAAACAAGTTCTTTGTTCATGAGTCATTTAAAAAGGATTTAGAAGAACCTATGCAACTAGCAAAGAACTGCCTCATATCCCAAATAGGCAGCGTGGTATTGCGCAGTGTTAAAGTTTACAAAAAAAAAGCAAACAAACAAGGACTCTTAGAGGCATTAAACCAATCTTGGCCATGTTATGCATGAAGCTTTCTTCCCTTGGTCAAACACTGGGAAAGTGAGAATTGGAGAAGTGCCTACGGTTTTGCTTGACAGAAAGAGGACAAGATGTTTAGCATCTTAAAGACTCAATAAGCCCATTTAAATATATGGTGTAAGAAAAAAAAAAAAAAAAAAAACCCAAAAAAAAAAACCAAACCCAAATCTCCAGTGCTGCAGTACTGCAGAAGTGAGGACCATTTATGATTATTGAGTAATTTCCCAACATTAAAGGCAAGGTTTCAACCAAAAAGGAGAACCTTATTCATCAGCTGCTGCAGAGGTCCTCCAACCTGTCACAATCCTGCTAAGTGAAAAATAACCACTACAGCAAACCAAAGCAGAAAGTACTGGAGCTAGACTGTCATTAAAAAAACAACTCTCAGTATGACTCCATTGTCTGTCCTGCTCTGAAATGACAGTACATGGAACAAGAGACACTTGCAATATAGGTATTCCATCTATCTCGTTAGCTATTCAGTATACCATAACTTCAACTCAATCCCTGGAAAAATGGTAGGGGCATCTTAGGCACATGTCTTCACCAGAATAGGAATAGGAAAAAGCCCAAGGGCTGCTCGTAAACGTGATTTCTTTCAAAACTGCCTGTAGCAAATAAAGCAAGCTGCTAAGCTTTTTGTTGGTTTTGTCTTTTTCCATAAGATGTCTCTTTCTCTTTCTCAGGCTGAGGAACATCCGATATGCATTCAACACCACCCTCCTTGTGATCATCTGGCGCATTTTCATTGCAAGGTCACAGATGGCTCGAAACATCTGGTACTTTGTGGTGAGCCTCTGCTACAAGTTCCTTTCCTACTTCAGGGCATCCAGCACCCTCAGGCACTGAAGCCACCCATCAGCAACCAGTCTCTTCCAGAAGGACCACCATCTCCTCTAATCAGCAACTATGGGCATCGGGGTCTGAAAGTAGCAGAAAAATCCACTCCCTCCAACAGCAGCCTGAATTTATTGTGCACTGTTATATGTTCACCTTTTTTATTTTAACTAATGCTTTAATACATGGTGGTCTTTATTCCATAGGACCAGGCCAATTTTTAAAGCCATAACTGAAGCTTTAGGAACAGGTCAAGCTGGAACCGTTCATCTAGAGTCTGATGTGTAAGAGTAACGATTAATCAAAGTCATTGTCTTCCCATGTACTACCTAGGCTATCTTAATCCCATCTTCTTCCTCAAAAGAGGCAAATTTAAAGCATACAACCTTGGAAGAAAAGGATGCTATCAAAGAAGACCCAGCCAAGGAAATTAACTTGTAAGAGGTCTTCCTAAAGAGGCTATTCATTCATTCTCATTCAGTGAAATGGTACTTATTGAAAAACTTGATTTCACTTTTTCAGTTTAGAGAACTTAGAAGGGGAAAAAGATCGGTTACACTAGGCTAGTGAATGCACTGAACAGTTTTCAGATCTTTTCTTAGATTGCTACTGAGGACTGATACTTTCAAGCCATAACTGAAGATGTATATAGAATTCATGTATCTACTCACACACACTGCATTCTTATGGAGAGGTATCTTTTCTCTCTGTGGTTAAATTTCCAGTCTATTAAAAAGCCCCTTTCTTGCATTTATCACATTTACTTGGAACATTTTTTTGGCTTGAAAAATGCTCTATTTACCTGAGAATGAAGAGAAGATTTCTTAAAAGACAGAAGAATTCAGAAACTCTCTAATATTTTTAAGGAACAGGTCTTTTTCCTCCTTCCATTTTTCTGCATAAAACTTATCTCCCTGTAGCTCAAAAACACCCTGATACTTACTGTCCTTTATGCTTTCATTACAGATAAATCACTTTGCACTTGAGCAATACACTGGCAAAGAAAGTGTAAAGTCACGTATGGAGGAAATCCCATCAGTCCAGTTCTGCCTTCACTCCTGTCAGTAGGAATTAAAAAGTCTGAAACTTGTTTTCATTGAAAATAGGGAAGGTTTCACTGACTTCTGTGTAGAAACAATCATGCACTGTGAAGGTAATGCATTTTGTCTTACACCGCAGTTTAGAAAGGAACCTGAGGATCTTCCTAACGCTCATGGCTATTGGAGATACTTGTTTCACCTCATGAAATTAATTCCTCCGAGCAGAGAGAGAAAGAGAACCTTCTTCAAAGTAACTGGTGCAACAACGGCTTTAGTGCAACAGAAACAGATTTATCATGCAAATCTAATCACTTTTTAATTAATCACGAAAATCTAATTTAACATGAGATTTTCAAAGTCAAATCTAATACTGGAATAGTTTTTATTCAGATAACACTGAACAAGCACTTTAAGATTGCAAGACTTTAAAGCAGCTAGTTTTTGAAACAAAGCAGCATCCCATTTCTCTAGTCCTGTGTCATGCTAGCTGTCTGAAAAAGTAATGCTACGTCACAAAAAAAAAAACAGTTGCTCTTTTGAGGGCTGAGAATAGCAGAGTATTTACAAAGCTGGCATTCTTCAAAAATTATACTTGATGTGGCAGGGCAGGAATAAGTTAGGGTGACAGTATATTTATATCTTAGGTCTCCAAGCTAGTTCAAAAGTCTTTCTAAAGGTGCAAGGCATTAATCTTCTGACTTATGCTCTACAGATCTAGTTTCAAGCAATTGCCAAGGGATGCATGCAGCAGAACCTGACCAGAAAGACTGTGTCCAAAATGGCAGGGCTCTGGCCCTATGTTTGTCACACATTACTTCTCATCTATGCTCAATTATGTCAAGTACCCAGTTTACACAGATGCAAATGTTTTAAGCCCTTGCCTTGAAAACATCCTTTCAAAATGACACTGTACTGATTGTTGGCTATACTTCCAACTGCAGAAAACTGGCAGAGCCTGCTGTGCGTGGCACATTAGCGAGCTGCCACTGCCTGAGAAACTAGGAGCTATGGGTTTGGATGCTGGGGAACAGACATTTCACGTGCAGTGCTTCGGTAGGAGTGTATACAGTGAAGGTCAGCTGTGCTCTACTTGGCTATGCAGAGACTGTGGCTACCTTGGTGGTGAGGCAGGTTGCTGTGGAGCTTCCTCTCGGAAGGCTGCATTCCCTCAAGTAAATAATCAGGTCATCACCCAGCTTCCAGTCTTCTCATATGAAAGGCTAAAAAAAAAAAAACCAAAACAAAATTGCAGGTTACTTTGAAAAAAAAACTTCATTAAAAAAAAGTAGGTAATAATTTCAACTCCTGTCCTCAAAGTCTTTTATGATTCCTTATGTACAAGGAGAAGCAGGGTCAGAAGTCTTATGCTGTGCACAAGAGACACAAACTTGAGTCTCACAGAAAAGTCAAATACTGCAGACCTGCTAAACCTACAACAGCTGACTGATGACGAGACCTGCTATGGAGTAAAGTCTCCTGCCTTCCCTTCCCCAATGCTGGTCATGCCAAGCATGCCTCATATATGCCTCTAGGCATTCACAGTTGTTTGCAGAGGCTGTATTGTCCCAACAGATCTGAGATGTATCTTTTCTCACCATAAGCATATCCCAACCTGTTTTGTGCACATGCAAAAAGAATGATTCAGGTTTCACTCAGCACAATGGTGGTACCATGTTTTAAAGCTCTCCAGCATTTTGCTGAAGGTAACAGCCGCAGCAAAGATATTACACATCTCTGAAAAGCAGCAGGAGCTGCTTGGGATGGTGCAGAAACATAGCTGTTGCAGATGGTGTATGCTCTTCTGAAGACCTTTCTAGCCCACACAGCATTGCCAGCAGCTTTTCTTAACACAGATATAACATGCAGTAACATTTGCATCTTCAATTCATTTCTTGTGGCTTAAGATGTTTTCCGGTGTCTGTCTGAACCACAGAAATATTTCAGAAAAACCTCAGTGCTGAGACTGACACGTGGCAATAGCCTTTGGGTGCTAGTTGTGAAAGCTGGATGTGGCATAAGAACTCATTTTCACCTCAAGCAGTGACTTACTTTTGATGTTCTACTGTGTGCTCCTCAGTGTGTTTGTATTTGCTCTGAAGAAACCCAAGTTTTGGGGGAACGACCTGAAAGAAAACACCAAGTGACAGCCACAACTTTTCTTCCCTATTCTAGCCCTTGCTTTTTCACATATACTTACAAGCTTTTGACAAAAGAAAAGCCAAATACAGTTATTAGCTAAATCGGAGGTCCTTTGGCAACCATGCACAAATTATCATGAACAACTCGGGAGTGGATATTATTCATGACTAAAGCCTAGAGCTTTAGTAAGTTTGAAGCTTTTTGTGGGTTCGGTTGGGTTGGGGTTTTTTTTTATTCCTACAGAGGTAGCATGGTCAGTGCTATGGGGAGGAGAGACGAGTAGGAGGAGCATTCCTGCAACCTCTGCTCATTGACAGCAGAAACATTGCCAGGCACAGAGCATCCAGCTCAAATGAGCAAAGAGAGACGAGAGGGATGAGCTGCAAACGCAGAGGACTCTGCCTCCCAAGGAACTGGGGAAGAGCTCCAGCAGCATTTTGTTATCTGTTTGGGTTCTCCTAATAAAATGTAGGAAATAGAAGGCTCCTCTCTCCTTCCTCCAGCTACCAACAGGCGGCATAGAGAACAATAGTGACAGTCATTCTGCTCAGACACAAAAGAAAAGATCTGCCGTAAGACAGTACAATGGGATTATGCTCTGTAGCTGTTTGTACCCTATGAACCTGCAGTGTACCACCTACCCCCTCATGGTCTCAGAAGCCTGCAGTGCTGCTACAGAAATAACAAGGACCCGATGTACGGTTTTGTTCATACTATGCATATACACTAGTCTGCAGGCTATAGCTATGGACTGCTGTGCGAAAGCAATGAAATGCTGAATATCATTTCACTGTCAAAAAAGCAATGGGCATAAACTTGCAAATTAAGAAGTATCCTTTTTTTATTATTATTATTAAACTGCGATAACAAAACAAATTAAAAAAAAAAAATCTCTAAAATTAATCTGAGTTTAAACTGCCTTTTGACTTAAAACCAAAGCTGTTTATCTCCAGCATGTCTGTTACCAAAAAGTAAAATTTCTCACCCCTCCACCCTCTATCTCAATAACTTTGTTAAGAAAATACAATTCTTTCTTGGCAGAGGTAGGAGGGTAACAGACATACTGGTAGATTACAGATTGTTGGCACATACCCACCTCCTCAATAAATTTCTTATTTCACATTTTCTAAGAAAACATGATTATATATATATATATGCCGGTGTGTATAGTTACATCTTTCACCACTAGTCTTCTCGTACAACATACAGAGATGGTAAAAATAGTGGAGCTCATATTAAAATACCAGGCTGTGCTTGTTTGGTATGCACTGTTCCAATTAAGTTTAAGATGATGTGATTAAAACCTACCCTAGTTTCCAGCGTAAAGGAAACCTAACCCGTAGTACTATTAATCCAATCCTCATCACGAATAAGCAACTGGGAAAAGAGGGGGGTGGGAGGGGAGCATTCTTTTGTTTGTAAATAAGCTACAGCTTCATGGTCAAAAGCATGCTGTTGCTCTTCCAGCGTTGACGTTCTACCGCAGAAAGCAAGGATGACTTTTTTTATTACAATTGGACCCTTTATTCTAGCGTAGAGTAAATAACATACTGTACATTCCCCAGAAGTTAAATGGTGAATATCCCATCACATGGTGCTAAATATCGGTATGAAGGTGGTACAGACTTACTTAAGAGATTCAAAAACAAAACAACAACAACAACAACAAAAAAAAAAGTGTATTTGGGGAATAACTAAAGATGTGGTATCCCACTTTTCTCTATTGCTTAAAAGTTAACTATGAATTGAGTTGGTTTGTTCAGATTAACATGAAACTGGTTGTAAAAGGTTTCTTGTTCTTAAATAATCTTGGCAAACCCCAGTTTATAGTAAAAAATATACTCTCCCACTGTTCAAAGTTTATACGGTTCTATCTGCTATTTCTATCCTCTTGTTAGCTATGAGACAACTTACTGTTATAAATCTTATTTACAAAGTTTCTAATGTTTAGGTGTAATCTTTTGAGCTCTCAAATCAGATAAAATGGTAAAGTCACAAATTATGAGAACCTCAGCCATAAAATTGTTAATATGATGTTTATGTTATTTTAAACATTTAATAAAACAAAATATTTTAAAACTATGGTCACTTTGCATCGCTAAAGTTGCTAAAGGAGCGGGGTCACTGCAGTTCAGCGCAGGCTGCATCTGCACCACATCTGTACCCACCTGTACCACAAGCTGCCAGTGCCCCAGCCTGCGTGGGACGGCAGCCCCACCTACAGGCAGCTGCCAGCACAAGGACCTGCTGCACAGCAGGGAGAGGGAAATCAAGGAGGGGGGAAAATCCCAACTATTTAAAAGTTACCATGGTGAGACTTTAACGCAGATCCGTATGACCTGGAAGGGTCCAGCCCTGACAAATGTCTTCCAGAAGGTGAGAGGAACAGGGCTCTTCATCAAGGACAAATTGGTAACAACCAACCAACTTCCTGAAGAACATACCGTTAATATTCCCCCAAATTCTTAGGTTTTCAAGATACAGACTTTATTTTACACTTGGTTTTAACACCATAATGCTCTTCTGTCATAAAGTTTTTAAGGTCCAGAGAAATATGGTATGCTTTCACCTCAAGACACTACCATATAGCAAGAAATGTTTAAGGAAGTTATTTTAGAAGCAGATGTGGGGAGGGAATTAACCATAGGTTATATGTTTCCAAGAATTGTACAAAATAATGCTTCAGGCTTTTGGGCAAACTCTTAATCTAGCAATACTCCAGATTGCCAAGGACATTCTGACTCCATGATAAATACTTCACTGTACTTCAAATGATGTCTCCAAGGCCATTTGGAGGCAGAGGCACAATAAGATAACGAAAGTACCTTGAATAGCGGGGCTAACTGGGAAGCTGGTTGATCAGTTGTTTTATAAGTTACAGCAGTTCTTACCTTTTCCTGTTCTGGGAAACAAAGGAAGAAAAAAAAAAACCCACACATGAAAACACAAATTAAACAAACACAAAGTATGTTTCTTGCTGAAATAAAATGTTCACATTTGGGAACTCCAATAGTCAAAAATCTCCATCTGACAAAGCAAAGACACTGTCTCAAGGCCTGAGTTCAGGCACTCTGCCAGTGATTTTCCTAGATTAAAAACAATGGCACATCCCTCAGAAGTCTCCATCAAATCTTCAGGAAAACAAACAAACAAACAAACAAATGTGTTTATATTTTCAAATTAAAACTTTAGCAAACATTTCTAGTTGTCTGCCTTGGAAGAGCCTGAAATCAAAACATTTCTGTTCCCTCAGAAGATGCAGCAATTCTGTTTTTGAATACATATGCACAGCAAAAACTACTACCAGTCCACTGTTCTCCTTTAGCTGGCCTACTGGATCTTGGCTTATTTCCCCAACACTTCACAAAGATTCATGACAGGCAGATTATCTGAGCTTCTTCCAGTGCTCAGCAGGAGCACAGTGGGATCAGTCACCCCAAATGCTGAGCACAAACTGTAATTACACTGTTTTAATTCTCGTGACTGCAACTCTTGCAATATTCTCATTTTCAGAAACTTTGAATCTTATAACTATATATATGTATATATGCATAAATACAAATTTATATAATAATATATCTATTATATGTATGTCTCAAGACAGGTCTGGTCAAAATACTTGGCATTTATTAATCTATGGATGAACATATGAGTACACATAGACACACACACAACATGGACCTGTTGGAACGGGTCCAGCGAATGGCCACAAAGATGATCAGAGGGATGGAGCACCTCTCCCACGAAGACTGGCTGAGGGAGCTGGGTTTGTTCAGTCTGGAGAAGAGAAGGCTTTGGGGAAACCTATAGCAGCCTTCCAGTGTCAGAAGGGAGTCTACAGGAGAGCTGGAGAGGGACTCTTTGTCAGGAAGTGTAGTGACAGGACAAGGGGTAATGGCTTTAAATTAGAAGAGTGGAGGTTTAGCTTAGATATTAGAAATAAACTCTTTTCTGTGAGGGTGGTGAGGCACTGGAACAGGTTGCCCAGGGAAGTTGTGGATGCCCCATCCCTGGAAGTGTTCAAGGCCAGGCTGGATGAGGCTTTGAGCAACCTGGTCTAGTGGCAGGTGTCCCTGCCCATGGCAGGGAGGCTGGAACTCCATAATCTTTAAGGTCCCTTCCAACTCTAACCATTCTGTGAATCTGTAATTCTAACATTTTGGAAGGGAGGGAAAGAAGACAGATGTAATTTCCACAGGGTCAAATCCCCACATAGATGTATTTTTCTGTAAAGGGAGAGGAGTGGATTTGACTACTGATTGCCATTACAATGAAGTGCAACAGGAGAGTAGCAAGGTGCAATCATGCTGTAAACAGTGACACGCTAGTACTGCCAATGGGAAACTAATGTAACAGAAAAAGTAGCCACAGCTGCCTTGATTTCAGTAGGAATATAAGCCATGTTTTACTTACTTTTTAAAAACATACATATTCAGTGACCAAAACTTTAGGATTTTTCCCAGACATTATTTTGAATGCTAGAAGTTAAAATGCCTTTCACAAACGTCTGTTGTTAAATTGCAAGGTGGGTGTGAGGGACCAAGACTCGGAAGTCATGGATGTGGATGATCTAGTATTTTTCAGTTTCTGCCCAACACTATTCAAGAAAAAAAAACACCATCTAATTTTCATAAAATTAAAAGAAAGCACACTTAAAAATTTGTTAGTTCTCAAAAGAATTGCTTATCCCAGAACACACTATGAAATNTACTAATAATAATAATAATAATAATAATAATAATGGAAGCTTGGTAAAAGTAAAGCAATAAACAACCAGACCAACTCTTAAGAGAACGGCATAAAACTGAGGTGGTATTTAGCACGTATGACTAATTCTGGATGAGAAATCTTTCTTCCTACCGTATAAACAATCATGCCAGCAGCCCATTACTCATCATCTGTTGGCCGATTTCTCCTAAACACTGTGGTAGAAGTTGGTTTATGGAACATACAGCACACAGAGAGCTGGCAAATACAGACGGCAACATCTCTTCAATGACACAGGCTAAACAGACATAAAAGCGCTTGTCTCTGCATGTTGCATATATGTATATATGTGCACACACACGTGCACGCACACATATATACATATAAAAAAATGCATGGGTTTCACAGATCCTGCAGGTGTAATCCACTGCTGCAGGCAAGAGAACTTGGCCCCCAACAGCACTAGGGCCAAATCCACACTATTACATTTCTCAAAAGCACCTCTTTGCCAAGACAGTCAGTTTGGTGCTATCCCCAACCCCAGCAACAGTTCTCCTGCACCAGCTTCACATTTTTTGCATTTTTATAGAAGTCATACAGCTCCTGAATTTCCTTTCTCCTCGTAACCTGTTCTTTCTTCCCACCCCACAACACACACACCTGTTAAAACATTTTGATTATAATTCCTTTATGATAAGAACAACTTCTATATCAGAGAAGAGGAAGGAGAGAAGGGTCCAGAGAGGCCCTGGGTTGTTTGCGGACCAAGATTAGAAGGAAACTGGTTCACCAAAACTTTACTGTGAGAGGAGAAGAAAGAAGGCTGGGCTTGACATTTCTTAGTTCCTACATAACCACTCCATGGTTCATAGCTGTTTGATGTAAGCTAAAGCAAAACTAGAGGTAAGGAGAAAATAGAAAAGGGGAGCTGCCCTAGTTGGCAGTGAAGGACTCCAGACAAAAGGCATGACTTTGTCTTGACCTTTGCATAAGCTTCCTGCTACTGCTACAGCCACCACAACCTTACTCTAGTTTCACCGAACAGAATTTAGCATGAAAAACAGAATCTGACCCATGCTGTTCAAATTTGACAGAAACATTTTTTCATTCTTCAAGTTAATGGCACTCTTTGTGGCATTTGGTATTGACTTTATAATGATGCTCTTTCAACAGAATGGCATTTTGCCAGCCTCGCTCTAGGCTTTATAAGATTTGTACTGTGTGTTCTAGTCCAATAAGAAAACAGAAGGATGTTGAGGTTTTTTGTTTGTTGTTTTTTGGGTTCTGTTTGGTTTTAAAGAATAAATACTGGATAAAGCCTTTCAGCCCTACTAGTTTTGAAAATTAAGGACAGAGAATGCAGCTCATGATGTTGGTCTTCTGTAAAGCAAGAATAGATAATGACTAGTAATCATCTCTTCTTGCAATATAGCAAAGAGTTTAATGAGAGAAAGAGACCCAGAATTATGATGAGCCCTTCCTTAATGAAAATAATTGCCAAAGCTGAAACCAAGCACATACTTCAAGACATCATTTTCATTTTGTTAGCAAATCCTTTCTTAAAATATCTTTTTCCTTTTATTTCTTTTTTAATGTAAATGTGATCTTTAGGGAGAAAAAAAATATCAATTTTCCATTAAAATGCATCAGCGAATTAAAGCCACCAGCAAGAAAGTTGAGATTCATTCTAAAGAACAAAGACTTAAAGGTCAACCTGCAGACTTCAATATTTAAAGCTTTTCTTCTAACATTCTGATAACATAATATTATCAAGCCAAATAATCAATTAAATAAAGTAGGTAAATGGTATTACTATTCTTTTTCTAAGAGAAGAAAATAAGGGAGGAGGAAAAATGATACAGTAATGTAGGACAACCAATCCTTAGCTGATACACTGTAGCTTAGATGATAGAATAAGCAGCAGGTCTCAAGGGAAGGGATCCCAGCCAATTGTCCCCATCTCCCTCAACCACTGGCTTAGGAAGGTACTTGGGGAAATCTGCTGCCAAAGTGCAACATAATTAATTGGACTAAATGTATATAAACTGGTTAGAGACCAGGGCTGGGGGATAATGCCAGGAAAAATAGCAAAAAAAAAGTTTGTAGGAAGAAGTTCTGCCTGTATTTAGATGAGTATAAGCAGAGGACAGGCAAGATTTGAGGCACGCAAAGCAAATATTTTGCTAGTTATGATGCTGGTGCTTTGCCAGTGTCATTTGTCACTGTTTCTGACACTATTTTCTGTCCAAGACACTGAAAGTGAGTACCCCAGTGACTCTGCCAGTTACCACTTAACAAGAAAGTAATAGTAAGCTATAGTATGGCAGAGAAAAGAGGGTGGATTTAAATGTATCTTATTCTTTCTCACTGCCTCAGGCCTTCAAAAATTAAGACATTTTGTAACTTGAGGAACTACAGAAAACATGACAACTAGAGACAGTAAAGACTAGAATTTGTAATTGTAAAGTTCTAAATAAAAGGCTCGCTACTTGGAAGCGTGAATGACAGTAACTTATTCAACAATGACTGCTTATGCAACACTGAGTTTAAGGGGAAATTTTCCTTGAGTTAGTCTTTTCTTCACAATCCATGATTATCGATCATTTTAGAACATTTTTTTGCTCCCCTCCCAGCAGAAGTTAATGCGACAACTGGTCTGGGAAGAGACATGTCAGTTGCCTACAGAGGTCAACCGCTTAACACCTCTGGGGAAACTTTGTTGAAAAGGGCTGCCAGATAGGATACACCAAGAAAAATACTAAGAAAGATTAAGTCAGCAAAGACAAATTCAGTAGTGAACAGACTAATCCTGTAAACCAGCTTGAAAAGACAACTGGGGATGCAGGCAAGGATTTGACACTCTGTAGGCCAGGAGAACAATTACACTAAAGCAGATAAATTAGAAAGAAAGAAGATAAGTTAGAAAGTAAAAGAGAGAAATAAGAACATTTTTCATCTTGCTCTAGCAAAAGAAAGCAGATATACACAGCCTATTACTTATGGCTTACAGTCCCATTGACTTTATGTGCCAGTTTATAACCCCAGCCAGCCAACAGACCTTTTATTAGCTGTGACACTTGTGAGTGAGGTGCCATGAACAAAACTTTAAATTTCCAGGGTTTGTAAGGACAAGTAATGAGTACTACAGGAAGCCACCCAGAGCGCGCTTCCATATACTAAGTTTATCTGCTCCACAGTTTCACTGCTGATTCTTCACATGAGCCTCCCTGAGTCTGTGAGCTGGGTAGGTACAGCTCTGCTGCCACACAGGTTAATTAAAGCACAGTCCCCACAGGAGACAGGATCGTTCCATTATGTGTTTCAACCTACAGAATCTAGTGCCAAAAGAGCCCTCAGTCTCCTTGGCAGTGTATCCTAGCCTTGGCTTGGCAAAACACTAACCCAAATATAATGCTTTCAAATGAAAGCCAACTCATTTATAAGCAAGTCAGAGCACAGGACAATTTGTAATTTTGTGCATCATTATGTCCTAAACACATCTGAAAAAATCCTCCCAGAACTAGTAGGAAACTAGGATGTGTTACGCCAGCCAAGCTGACCAAGTGAAGGAATGGGAGCTAGAAAAGATGTATTTCTTCTTTGACCCCAGATACCTTTATATCCCACAGTGCCACAGAGAGGGACAAGGACAGACATCCTCCAAACCCCTTGCTCTACTCCTGGAGCCTTTACATCCAGCCCTTACCTTCTTTGATTTCTTCAGGTCTTCGAAAGGCCTGTCTCAGCAGCAGAAATGAGGAACCTCTGGGGAGCTCAGCAGGACATGTAACACTTTT